>BEXV01000868.1:0-16639 GCA_003118195.1 Hemicentrotus pulcherrimus | reverse complement strand
CAATAATGATGAGGATTATTATTATCATCATCATAATTATTATCATTTTTAATATTATAATTGTTATCATTATTACTATTATTATCATCATTATGACTTATTAAGTAAGCAAATATCATTCCCCAAAACCTGGGGGGGATGATTGTACATGCCATCCCCCCCACCTTGTGAGGCGGGGGGATGCATCCCCCTAATCCCCCCCGTTGTCTACGCCCCTGTATATGAAAGCATTGACCGAATAGAAGGGGAAGGCCACATAACTGGAACACGCGTTTACCAGTTATGTGGGGAAGGCCCGCAGTAATTAAGACGTGGGTCATTAGTGGGTAACCAATTGCGTGGCGTCTCAATCGACGTGCACGTGATAGCGGAAGCTGAGCTTCGTGGCGCCTCGTACGTACGTACGCGCTTCAGGAATTGGTCAAAAGCATTAAACTATCTGTCTGTCGAACTTGAATTAGGTCACGACATAAACATCATCTAGAAATTAGAGTCGTGTCTTTAATTCGAAGTAAGACATGACGGGTTAGTTTGTTTTGACCAGTTCCTGATTCCATTCATGTAGATTACTCGCTTCAGGTGCACAGTACTCGACTACATTTGCTATGTGTCTGCTACAACGATTTTTCAGACACTATAAGGCCCAAATTCACGTAAGGGGTCTAAATCACGGTTAAAAACAAACAATCAATCAAAGTACCATAGCGCTTACAAAGTCACAGATTTGAAGATCTTTTGAAAACGGGCCAACAGAAAATCCCGTATAGGGCAAAATCAGGAGCAATTTGAAAATTTGGTTAAGGGGCTCGTTAACAATTATTGGATGTTTCAAATTAATATTCATTGATATTTAAGAGGCAGTGGATAGGCTCATTGAGTGTGTGCATATTGAAAATAACACTTCCCACGTTCAATTCTGAAAGATTCTTCATATTGATTAGTTTTCCATGAAACACTGCTTCTGGTCACACTTCCTTATATATCGTGAACTCTACATCACCATCCTGCAATCAGCGCCCCCTTAACCAGAAACCTTTGAAATCCTACGCAAGTGAACCAAAAGCAGTAAAGCGAATCAATTTTTAAAATCATCATTTCTTTAAAAAGCGAATATGACATTCATTGTTTAATCAACAATTTTCTTTGGAAACGATGAGAGGTTCGGCAGCCTGCACGGTGTCAACCTCCCACTGCTGAAATACACTGGTAAAGATATGAACGGAAAAAAGTGAAAAACTAATCACTTTTAAAGAACCAAAATGCAATTAAGTGCATATCAAATCCTTCAACCCACAAAAAGGATAGCCCGAATAGAAGGGGAAATCCGGCAGTAAGACGCATTAGACGCTAATCATTAGTCGGTAGCCAATGTCGTGGAGTCTCAATCGACGTGCACGTGATATCGGAAGCTAAGCTTCGTGGCGCCACGTGAGTGCGCACTTCAGGACGCACAAGATGCACTCTACGATTGGGACATTAGTAGGGGCATTTAGATTCGCACGTCGACATAGTTGACTGCTACGTGTGACGTTATTTGCACTGCCAGTGCCTTAAAAGGACGTCATTTATATAAAGAATCCATTTCGTTCTCATCTATTCATTATTTAATTATCATTAACACGATCACGTCTCTTCGCCTTGTTTATCAAAACATTTGAGTATAGAAAATCCTATGTATGAATACACTTCTTATCCTTGATACTCCCTCTTGTGTTTGTTACCAAGTTGATTTTTTAAGCCACCTTTTGCATCATTTTCTGTTTTTCATCTGTTGCTAGTTTTCTTCATAACTGTTTCAAAGTATATATGTCATTTCTGTAATTATTGTATTATTTTTTCGTGTGATTCCTTTGTAAATCATTTTGTATTTTGTATTTTTATGTTTGATACAATATACAATGTATATTCAAGAAAGAAAAGGTGTAAATTCGTAGAGAAAGAGGGAGAAAGAGGAAATGAGATTTGGACAAAATGTTACCATGATAACAGCATTTGAGAGAAAAGGTAACAGAAATAGAGATTTGGAAAGAATATGATAGAGTAAGAAAATTAAGAGTGAGTAAATTGAGAAGTAGTGTGTGTGTGTGAGAGAGAGAGAGAGAGAGAGAGAGACGGGGTGGAGAAAATAATGTATGATAGAGCATGGAAGAGATAAATGGCCAGGGGGAGACTAAGAGAGAGAGAGAGAGAGAGAGAGAGAGAGAGAGAAAGCAAGTAAATCTATAAGCAGAAAACGATGAAACAGAAACGAATTAACCGCTCATTAACTTAGGCTCGTGTCTGAGATTCTTGTAAACATATTTTGAGATTGTCAGTTGTTGTTTTTCATGAAAACCAAGCCGGAAGTATGGTGTAATATTGCTGTAACTTCATAATCGATGTTATGTCGGGCAAGTCTCAAACTATAACTTGATGTCATTATGCGTTTTTGTAAAGAATATATCAGATTTGGGCAAAGATTGATATTCTCCCAATAATCGTATACCCTGTTATTGTTAGTTGCGATTCAAAATGGGAAAAAAATAATGAGCTAGCCGATATAGGCTGAAAATGTTAATCACTTTATTTATGACAGGTACTCAACATCCGTGTCGAACGCCGTCCGAATTAAATGAAAAAGTCATCTATTGACTTAAATTAGCCCTGGTATAATTCCTTTAACGCGTGTCTTGCTCCAACTAGGCATTGCCCGAAATAGATAAATTGACACGTTTTAAGTTCACAGTAGGCATTTCCTAAAGGTTGGTGAAAATGTCAATCGCTTTATCTATAATTGGAAATGAAAGTTCAGTTTTTAAATCATTGAAAATAGACGGAGACACAGTGACGTCATACTTCGCAGTGATATAATAATCCGGCTGATAATGTAGACATATTTATATATATTATATTTATTATATATTTATATATATCTGATAATGCCAAGGAGCTATGACGTCGGGGGGGGGCGCATAGCCAGGGGCGGTGGGGGCGGTTACCCCACCCCCTCAAACAAAAAAGAGAAAGAAGAAAGGAAGAGGACGTAGGAAGAAAAGGGAATAAGAGTCGAGAACGGTACAACGAATCATCTCCTTTCTCTGATAATTTATGAAACGTCAAAGCTTTCGCGCTTCAAATAAATAAAAGTGAAAAAAAAACAAAACAAAACAAACAAGATGTTTCCAGAGATTGACAATGTTAAAATTGGTAGCCCATCGTAAGGTAATTGTTGTTCAGAGCTTAGGTTTAGAGTCATATAGAATGGTAATAAACGATGAATTCCCCTTTCTTCCTGTTAGTTAAGCAGGCATTTGGGGCTTAAATTAGACTGCGACTTCTTGATTTAGCCGAGTATTTAATTCTTAAATATGTATTGTTGTTGTTGTTGTTGTTGTTGCAACAGTCGCGCGCCGCAAGTTGAGAAGGCCTGATGTAGCGGTACCCACTAAAGTGCAAAAAAAAAAAAGGATGCTCATTTTGATCTGTTGATTCTTCTTATGCCTTAAATTATCTGATCATCCTCCTCCTCATTATCATCATTGATATCACCATCATTAATATCACCATCATCATTATCATCAATAATACCATCATCATATCATCAATCTAATCTTTATCATCAATATCATCATCTTTATCAAGATACCAATGATTTTATCTTCAATTGCTTTTTTTTGGGGGGGGGGGTTAATAATAAACAACCCCCCCCCCCCTTGATCTGTAAGCAGGAAGAATAGATCACCGTGATATTTACAAATGGATTGTTGTATCTAGACTTATAACTAGAATATAAAATGAGAAGAGGGGGAGATTTATCTGTGAACACTAGATACTAATAGAAACCAAACTAATATTTAGCATATTGCAGATATATTTATTGACAAAACAAAGCACTGAATTTGCAGGATAATTCAATGACTGATGATAATGTATAAATAATTCTATTTCACAGAGGACAGGAAATCTAAAAGTTAAAGTGATAAATTTTCTTCTCTTGCACAATTTCAAGACATAATACTAGTCTGAAGAAAAGAAAATCCACTTTTAAGGAATGGCGCCATTTCAGAATAAAAGTATGTTGGTGCATTATAAAGCTGCGACAGCTAGTAGCTTTAGTACAACCATGAGACAACAACTATTCTTACAATACACCACCCTTGTTTACTATCACAAGATATTTCTAGCTATTATCACTTACAAAATTATAAATGTTCATTCTTTAAAGATGACACAATGGGGTACAAGATCATACTGCTGAACTTGGTCTATCTTGTCTTATTTTTTATTTTTTTATTTGGAGTTGAACATTGGGCTTCTTTTTTTCTATCTCTCTTTATCTCGTATGTGTAGTAAGCATCTTCATTTCACACAATTATTATGACAATCATTTATTGACGGCATATAATATTAGAACTATACATTTATACAATACAATAAAATCTCACTGGAATTTCAAGGTCTGATCAAATATTACAAAACCAGTATTTATGTACAGAATAATAAATATACAGTACTCTAAATATTATGAGTAGCATGATGCGTTTGCCAAAAAATGGAGTTAATTAAGGTACACATAGTTTTCACTTTCTATTAGTTTAGTATACAAATAGTTCAGTACACATTGTAATAAAGTTTAATGTTAAAGGCAGGATCACCATAATTAATCGTTTACAAAACTTGCATGTACATAAGAATGATAGATTGAAATGAAACCAAACTCAATCAGAGATAACTGTCATACATAAAATACCAGCACAACTGAGAGTGGTAAGTATTTAAAATCATGTTATATGAACACAAACTCTTATGCTATCTTGTGCCTTTTTCAATGTTTTTTCCTTCTAATATTTAGAAGAAAATATAATTCAATCTGCTAATAGGCAGTTACGTTATTTGGATTCCTCCTCTAGTTTTCTATCCTCAATCAAGATATTTTTCAAAAATAAACAGCAAAAATATTTGTTTAAACTGTTTTGATCGATTTGTTTGATGAGACCATCATATGGTCTTGACATGCTGAATACATTTACTGCACAAATACAAGAGATTTAGAACATTTTAACCATTTCTATACCTTAAATTAACATGATTGAAACTTCTCTAAGAAAAAACGTAACCAGTGCTCTGGATTTCCATAGAATTTTGCTGGAATATTTTAATTATTCAGTTATGATCTCATACTTCAAATATTTTGTTTGAAAGTCAAATGTTCAACTGAAGCTAGCCACCTTCTATCTTCAACCAACACGATGTATGCTCCATTAATTCAAAAGAGCAGTAATGTCCTTCTGACTCTCAACTACACAGGAAATACTGTTTGTTCTTTTGGATTGATAATTTCATTTTGATTGTTTGTTTGTTTGTTTGTTTTACCTGACTGAAAAGAAAGTATTTGTTTGCTCATAGGTAATCACCCAGGGGACGGATGGCTTTGAGTGCTCTCCGAGAGACTTGGTAATGAGGATCAATGCCTTACCAAAGGGCACAGACTTGGTTTAGAACCCAGGACCTCCCGGTTATGACACCACTGGACTACCACTGAGCCATTGCGCCTCCTGTACAGATAAGACCTTCATCGATCAATACATTTTGGCGGGACTTACAAGCCATGTTCTTGTGAAGGTGGAAATACAAAGTGGTCTGTATTCTACTAGTTCAGTTAAACCTGATGCTAGGTCTAAGCAAGCTTGCTTCCTTTGTCAAATGCTACTTAGACTGAGCTTTCACCCATCATTGGGTATGAAATTAAGTCCTCAAAAGGACTACTGGAATATGTAATTGGGGGTAGCTTGTTGAGAGTCCAACTTAGATTACATGAATATGGCTCTCTTGATATTAGTACTAATATATGGGTCAGGTCTTTAATAGGACTTAGAGCAGGTTTAGATTATGAGGTGACTTGGTGAGAGTCCAGCTTAGATTACCATCTCATTTGCCTTTCAACATTGTTTCTAATAGATAACTGGTCTAGGTCCTCCACATGTCTTAGAACAGGTTTAGATCTTAGAGGGGGCTTGGCAAAGGTCCAGGTTAGATTATCTGGCCATTGGTTCTAGGTCTGGGCTCTGCACAGGACTTAAAACAGGTCTAGATTCTGTGGTGCCTTAGAGATTGTCCGTTTGACAAAAACCCCTCCACTTCCTGCTGAGACTGGACGTTTCTTCTTCTTCTTTGTCTTCTTAGGTTTGGCCTCTTCCTCACTCTGCATTGAATAAAAAATAATAGAAAGAAAATGAATAAGATATCAAATAAGAATAGTAAGACAATCAACTGATTTAAACAATTTTATAACCAATTTCTTTTTGAAATATTCTTATAGCTTAAATTTATGCAATGTTTCCTCCTTCTTCTCTCCATTTTTTTAATCTTCCATTTTTTTTAAATCTTGATTTTATGTAAACTATGTACCAGAGTTGAAGCCATTTATGAACTATTTATGATCATCACACTTGGGATATCTCACTATATATGTTTGTATTTTGGAGATTATATATTTTTTTAATTTTGACATGGAAATAAATAAATGAGATGAAATGAAAAGAAAATGTACATACAGAAAGCTCTTTGGCTATGGGTAAAATCCTCTAATGCCTAGAAATGATTTGTGGTGTTGGATCGATGCCATATGTTTGGGTAGATCATGGACCCATATTTGTACCAAGTGCTCTTCATTGCTTGTGATTTTCAGTGAGATTCAGTAACTTTTTAATCATTTTGTTGACATCATAACATATGACTAGTCTTATATACTGCATAGTCAATGAATCTGAATATCTTATCAACAGTTTATATTTCACAATCAATGATGTATGACCAGTGCTGAACTTTACATAGATCACATGTTCATTAGAGTGAGACAAAAATATTATTCTGCAGAAAGTGACTTACATATGCTACATTAGAAGCTCTTTCCAGCATGGCATTGAGATGCTGTATCTCTGCTCTGCATTCATCCAACTGAGATTCCAATTTTTCTCTCCTCAGTCTCTCATACTCGAGCTGCGATTCCAATTCCTTCAACATCCTTCGCATAGGAAACAAAAGTATGGATCAATATTTCATAATGAATTCATTCATTCATTATCATTTATTTGTTTCATCAGTGTCTGGAAGGGAAAAACCATTTGAAAGTACAACAACCCTCTAGTCTTTTGAGAATGGTGTTACAGTGTTATACAGAATGTTATACAGTCAAACCTGCTTTAGCAACCACCTGTATATAAAGACTACATTTTTCTGTTTCTCTTGAATATGGTTTATAATTGAAACCTATACTACAGGAATTTGTACATAAAGACCACCTACCTATACTGACCACTTTTTGTGTTTCTCTTGAGCGGTCCTGATAATACAGGTTTCACTGTAATCAATAAGTTCAATTTAAAATCTATATTTTTCCCTGTTCATCTCAGTCTTGCAAGGAGTTCTTTTAAAAGTCTGAATTCTCAATACCAGACCTACCTATCACTTTCTCTCTCCCTGCGCTGTTGTTCCCGGTCTTCATCAAGCCTTCCTCCAAGCTGGTGGAAATTGGTCTTAGCGATGCCGAGGAGCCTTTCTAGTTCTTCAACACGCTTTATGGCTCGGCCTAGCAAAGAAAAGGAACAGAGGCCGTGTTGGTATATCAATTACCATGTACCACGAACGTGTTTTATCAATGTTTTATAATCATTTGAAGATTCAATGTAAAATAATAGTTTTCAATCTGGTGTCGGCTATCTCGTAGAGTGATTGATATTAATCAAAAGATGGCCTCCCTTACCCCTCTTGCGGGTAGAGCGATAGACTCTCCTTCTGGGCAATGATAAGTAGCTTAGTATTTCTATGACAAAGTTTGTCTTCTGCCCTCCTCCTCCCCTTCCCCTCTTCCCCCCTCTTCTCATCACTTCACTCCCCCACCCTACATAGATAAGCCATTGTGTCCTTACCCCTTGCTTCTTCTTTCTGACACACAAGAAGTTTGTCACATGTGCCCCCTGCACCTTCCCTCCCCNCCCCCACCTCATAGCTGCACCAATGTAGAGGGCATCCATAACCCATGCTCCTTCTTTCCGTCTTTCAGATAGATTGATAGGCTACTCTCTCCTTGATGCTGTGATCCGTTGATCTCTGAAGAAGCTTGTCATGAGCCCCCTCACCCCACTTTCTCTCTTTATACCCCTCCCCCCTCTCTCAGCTACGCCACATCGTAGAGGGCGCCCTTACCTCTAGCTTCTTCTTTCTGTCTTGGTGATAGAATGATACTCTCTCCTTCCAGGCCATGATCCGTTGATCTCTGAAGAAGCTTGTCCTGTCTTTCTTCAGGGTCAGAATAACCACCCATCACCTCCACATCAGAATCTACACAATAAGAGAAAAAGAAAAAGACATCAATGATAAAAAGAATACTTTCCTTTTCACATGAGCTCTTTATTATTTATAAAAAAGGTAACATTTCCTAGAAGCCACTTCTATGTTTCATTGTTATACATGCTCAAGAACTCTTTTAGAGGTTTCAAAAGTGAATTAACTTAGCTTGCTTGTTATATTTTTCTGCTTGGTGCCGTATTTATAGTAACTCTGCTTAAATATTCTGATGAAATCAATTTATGCTGACATGAAAATAATGATTATGCAAGATTTAATTTAACTTTTAATTAAAAAAAAGGAATTTGAGAGCTACAAAAAAAAAAAAAAAAAAAAAAAAAAAAATAATAATAATAAATATCACAATTTTGTAGAAACAGAAAAAAGCAGCACAAAATTTGTATTAATGAAATAAAAAGCATTTCTCAAAAATATTTGGAAGACAGAACAGTTTTATATACATGCTGATTTATTTAGATAATTTTCCTTGTCTTGTATTACCTGAATCTTCTCCCTTGAGTAACTTAACACAAGCTAGCTGAGCAAAGCGGTGGGCTACGTCCATGGGAGTTTCTCCAGCGCTATTCTGGACATGAACTATCAGAAAAAGAAGAAAACAATTAAAACACATTATGCACAGCCAGATACATTGTGTCATATCAGAGTCATGGTAAGCCAATACATATTATTTTTAATACCTTTTCTTTTTTTTTCAGTATCCCATTTGATTTGATTTGATTTACCTTATACTCTTGGGCAAAGGTAGGTTCATGAATAATACTGTTCTTCCTTAAACCTGCCTGGCCCTGCAAATATTATTACCCTAGCATTGCATGGTAACCATTTAATACACCGGGATTGAGAGGGACAAGTGCGGATGAAACGCCTTGTCTGATGATGTCAGCACCAAGCACAGATCAAACCCGGGACCTCTAATTTCAGAGTCAAGAGCCTCCACATGTAACGCAAGTCCTCCACGATGACCAATACACATGGCAATTGATTGATATTTATGCCAAATTTATGTTCATCTTAAAACCCCAAAAAAGTTAATTGAACATTTGGCATTCCAAAATGTGGAAGCAATACAAAGACAGGATTTAGACTATTTTTGGAAACTGGTGTTATACTGATCTTTATACACAACAATGATTGAGTTCATATTTTTACATAAAATTACAATTGGAATGAAAATTGGGTTGGATACTATCGCAGCAAAGGGAAGAGAAAACCAGATAGTGAAAGAAACAATTACTTACTGTTTGCACCCATCTCTACTAGCCATTGAAGACACTCCAATTTACCATTACCAGCAGCTAAACAGAGCAGACAAAAGAAAGGAATTGAGATGATGATTTTAATTAATCATATCAAAACATATACAATCATATTTACAATTCTTATGCCGGCAATTTCAGCAGGGTTTGGTAGTAAGCTTTAATAATTTTCTTTAGACACAGAGAAACATGTAGCACTTGTGCACTACAAAGCTGAAACCCTTTACATTTTTCTGTGAAAATGCTGTCATAGTTAATGAAACTTATGTCTTAAGTTGGGGAATTTAAAGAAAAACTTGTACGTTCAAAATTTGTCAAAGTAGTTAGCCCTAAAAATATATAATCATGTTTACAGAATCCATAATGTTCAAGGGAAGTTTCTAATACAAGAAAATTATCCTTTAACAACCACCTCTATAGGCACATTATATCATATGGGCTCATCATAGAAAAAAATAAAAAAATCATATATCATTTTGTATGATTCTTTTACTAATTTTACTGTTTATGTGAATCTATCTTATTTTATGGTGGCTGTCCAGACAACCCACTAGGGTTTTTATACAGCAACCGAATCCCTGTCTTTAACGTCATGTTTTATTATTTTTTCATAACTGCAGCCAAAATATAATAATTATGTTTAATATTTACTGCATGTTGATGTTACTGTTTTTATTATGGAACCATGGAATTGAATAAATGCTGAAAATGCTGAACTGAACCAAACAAATAACAAATAAGAAGCTTATGTAGTCCCAGACATACCTCTGTGTGCTGGGGTTGAGCCCTTATCATCTTTCTCATTGATGTTGACCACTCCTTGTTCAATGAGCAGTCTCAGATGACCCAGGTCACCGCTAGCAGCAGACATGTGAGCAGGGAAGGCAAGATCTGAAAAAAAGGAGCAGAAAGAACGCCAAGCATTACATTATGACATGAGGAAGGTGAGGTTTTTGTTTTGTTTTGTTTTTTGTTGTTGTTGAAATAAATCTTTATTCAGATACAAAATCACGGATAACATCAGACATAAATATTTATAACAAGCACTTAATCACATGTTTAAATGAGATCAAATTATATATCTGTATTTACTTGAAAGCAGAGAGTTGAGTAAAACATTAATTGTGAAATGACAAGGGCACTATAGCTGCCAGTTTTAACATTTATTGAGATGTAAAACTAATTTCTCATAAGAAGTAAGTCAAAATTCATTTATCATATCAAAGCATCTATTCAGTATTGCAATATGATATTTTAATATGGTACTTTCCTGGACAATTATCAAATATAAGCAGCATTTCCACTAAAACCATACTTTAAATATCTTTCTTTAACTATATTATTATCCATATTGTTCGACCATTAAAGAGATGGAATGGATATATTTCAAGTTTAGTAACCTATATTTATTTCTGATCAATGAAAGAGATTCAAATAAGAACTTACTTTCTTGGTCTTCTGGATGATCTCTCTCCCATTCTGATTATAAAAAGGAGAAATGAAAAGAAAGTTAATAAAAAAGTGAAGATAAATACATAAAACACAATTATATGTCTTACCTGTAAGATATCAAGGCACTATTCTCATTTACTGTTTTTAACAATCAATGATGATTAATTAAAACAGTATTACCTGCTCTACAAATTAAGAAAGATAACGGAAGGTTTCAATTTTGAAAATGACATGTTAATAATAACAATAAAATGAGCAACCTTTTCTATGCTAAATGTAATCATTTCAAGACTTTCATATGCTAAAATTCATCAAATAGGTTCTTCAAAATTTGTATGTCTATCTCACATTTATGCACTTCAACAAATTATGGCAGATGAATTCCAGTAATAACGAACCATTTTCAAACAGAACTTGGTGGTTTTCATAATCCTTCACAACAAATAGATGGTTTCACATATGTGAGACCATGTCGTCTGCTGGGAGCCTAGAAGGTCAAACTCATATCTTTTGTACACACTTAAAGATTAAGTTGAGTTCTGGCCATGCGATTGCATTGTGAATGGTGTGGAATTGATCAGAAAAAGTTGATCATGTAGCATGTAAGTAATGGTGTGTACTGCCAGGTTCTGGAATCATCAAAATGATAAGAAATTTGGCCCAGTCTTGGTAAAGTAACAAGCACTGCACACAGAAAGATGTATATGGGACTTCCGGTACACAAACATTTGGCATAAAAATCAGGCATTTGAAGAGCATCCTTTTTGGGAAACATTTTTTCTCTGATGTTCTTCCACACTTGCATAATAACAATGCAAATGCTAACAAATTACAGTCAAACCTGCTTTAGTGACCACCTGTCTACAAAGACCACCTGTCTACAAAGGCCACTTTTTGTGTTTCCCTTGGGTGGTCGCTATAGACAGGTTTGACTGTATTTTGTCTCCTCTCCCCAGAACTCAACCTTCTCTTTATAACACCCTTTAAGTTCTCAGCAGACAATATCTGAGACGAGGATATCGACCATCACCATCTGGTCCTTACCGACTGCATTGATGTAGTCCACACAGTGCTGCTTGTAGTACTGAGATGCCAGGGTTTTGGGCGTGTCACCGTTATCATTGCGTGCACCCAGGGTGTCGCTGATGGTTGCACCGCTACTGACCAGGAACTTCAGACAGGGGAGATGGCCCTCTTGGGCAGCTAGGTGGGCTGCAAACAATTGATAACAATAATAATTGGGCTGATTTTTCAACATATATTTATAAAGTTTAAACAAAACCTTTAAAGCCCCACTGCACTGCGCATAATAATTAATTCTCTA
Organism: Hemicentrotus pulcherrimus; assembly: GCA_003118195.1. Taxonomy (NCBI): domain Eukaryota; kingdom Metazoa; phylum Echinodermata; class Echinoidea; order Camarodonta; family Strongylocentrotidae; genus Hemicentrotus; species Hemicentrotus pulcherrimus. The sequence goes on along the minus strand of BEXV01000868.1, from coordinate 4,261 downwards.
TGCGCTTTACAACAATCAATTTTACAATAAAGTACATGATTAATCTAAAGATCTAATTATGCATGAATTAACAGAAATAAATATCGTATACAAGCATTCTTCAAGTATTCAAGAACATTTTTTCCCTGTCAGGTATCTGTTTACTACACCAGGGTAAGGGACCACTCACAAGAAAAAAGTGTGCTCCAACTTGCTTAGGGGTTTCATGCCAGTATAACATATATTCAAAATATCAGCTTCAGATATCCCTTCTACATAGAGATACAATGTTTGAATCCTCATGTAACAAAGTTAGAAGGGGCTCGTAAATAGACTACTCAATGCATGTGAATTTGCACACATGTGTACTGGACCAAAATTCTACTTGGGATTCTTGCGTAAGTTTTTTTAAATATTTTGGTTATCATTTATTTTTGTATCATACGGTACTCTGTAAATGTTTAACCATTTAATACTTGGGAAGGTAATGAGGGGTTGAATCTATAACATAATTGCTGTATGAAATATAGTTTTAGGTCAGAGGTCCCTCTCTGGGCTACTCTAAACCTTTCTATAAGTACGTACCAGGAATGTTTCCGTTGCCATCAGTCTCGTCTGTTCTTGCACCCCACTTGAGAAGTAGTTGAAGACATCCCAGACGCCCATGGAATGCTGCTATGTGAGTCGGTGTCCAGGTGGTGATGTTCTTCCCTTCGTTGTCCTGCCAAAATAAAATTAGGAGTGCCGGTAATACATCAGTCACACTGCCAAACCAACTCCAAAATGACTCCAAACTAACGCTAATGAACCAACAGATTCTTTGCTATTCACAGCATTGTCAAACATTGTTTGGTGTGTTGTCGGTCTGTTGTTGGTCTTCTTGGTGTTTGGGGTACCAGCTTTTATAGAATTCCATGAAACACACATATTGTCATCAGTGACATATGACAGTTTTTTTATAAGCTAGTGAAATCCTTGCTTCTGATTGGTTATCAGCAAATTTTTCATTGATTTTTGTCATTTGTCATTGAAAAAAGGGCATTGTGAAACGCGCCCCCCCCCCCAGTACTCTAACTTTCTAACTCACCGTTCCTGCTCTGAGTATTGAGCTCAGAGTGTATGAGTTGCCGTGGGCTGCTGCAAGATGGGCGGGCGTGTTTCCTCGGAGGTCGCGAGCATTCATGCTGACCCCTTGGGCGGTCAACGCCTGTATGCATTGGTCTTGACCTCTGATAGCCGCTACATGGGCAGGTGTCCAGCCCTGGGGTGTAGTGGTCGTAGGGTCAGCTCCATGCCATAGCAGCCAGTGAAGACACTAGATAGGAGAACAGACAGTTAATCATTAGCTTTGTGAGAGCCAGACAGGATTTAACTCTATGTGGGATAAGGCCAAATAACAAAAATAACATGCTTCTCGTCTTGACTTTAAAAACAAAGAGTAGGCAGGGCATGTTATTTAATATTTTGCAATTTTTTTTTTGCAATTTTTTTCCAAGATGGCTACCATGCTAAGCATAGCTGGCCAAGCCTATTTATTCACAGAAATTGTGCTATGTGAGTATACTGATGCAATAATATATGACAACACAAATGATTTGTATCACTTTAGAAGCTATTTAAACAAAAATGTATATCACAGCTTTTTTTTTTCTTCTTCTGAATAGCAAATAGTTTAAAAAAGGGGGGCGGCCAAAAAAGAGGTGGACGGGGAGGAGAAACACATAATTTTTGTTATTTTGCCTAACATCCTTTTAGACAGTTTCTGTTAGTAAGATATTCTGGATGTGTCATCACCATAGATTCTTTGTCTTGCTTTTGAAAGGCACGTAATGTTCAACAGTATATCCTTAATGACTAGCATGAAAGTATAAAAATTGTATTATATTGTTGTCCTTAACATCCCACCGCATGAACCAGGTGATAAATCAGTCTAAAATATGAAAGAGCTTCAAATCTATTATTCTACATCATTGTCATCACTGTAATGATTTTAAAAAGAGTTTCATGAATAGAAATTGATACGTCTCTAGCTCAAAAAACTTGTATGAGTTTTTTATCACATTTATTAATGCAATCATCGTTATAGAAATCCAAATATATATCTCAAGACCCATTAGAAGACAGGATTCTTTGCATGTCTTCAAGCTCCAGTAACTCGTGATAGAAGTCATTTGAGATGAGGATTTTAAAGCACCTTAATATGATGGAAAGATGAAACAACGTATGCTATAACTACTTACCTCGAGTGCTCCACAATGACACGCCCAGTGAAGTGCAGTGAACTTGTCCTTTCGATCGACCTCATTGATACTCGCTCCCCTCTTCACCATGTTCTCAAGCTCCAAGACATCGCCATTCTGCACAGCTTCATGCACGCTGGCCATCTGCTTACCAACTGTGAAGGAAATAGAAATGGTTATCAAGAGTAGCACACACGTCTTGTTTATTCTTTCCAAGTTAACTGCGACATTGAAAACGCCTATGAATTTCTTACGCTACTAGTATAGTAGTAACTTATTGTAGAAACTGTATGCTGAACTTATATATTAGATCTAACTTTCTGAATTAGGTCTAACAAGTAACATTTATTTGATTGTCACTTTAGTTGGAATACATACTGCTAACTTATACTAAACAAGGCTAACAAAACCCTTGGGTTGCTGCAGAGAACCCTGTCAACATGCTCTAGCCTTAGGAAGTGAAATCAAGAGCATGCATAGATCTAATGCCAAACGCTATACGTTTTGGAATGTAAATCGCGCGCTTTGTTAGATCGTTCTTATTAGGAACTCTTGAAAGGTTAGAAAATCATTGTCAGTATCACATTTTTGGTTAAAATCTTTACTTTACCAATTTCAAAATGCTTTGTATGAGTAGATAGAAGCGTCCATTAATTATGACCCAATAATAAGATAAAAGCGATCCCCGAAGGTAGTTTGCAAGGTTTATCGGGTGCGGGAGTTGGTGATTACAAACATTTTAAAGGTTATGTTTGCATCACAGTTGACTCTAAGTGATATCCATGTGCTATTTCATGTTATCTCCTAGCCCTTTAGGCTAATCCTAGTCTATTACTACTAGGCTAATGCTCTGCCAACCCGCGGCCATTGACGTGGTACTACGGGTGTCCCCGTCAAACGTCCAGCCCTGCGGGGCTGGGGGACGCAAAGCCAGGCGCAGCGTACCGTATGCACTTGCAAAGCCGAGAGGCAGAGTCAGAGAAACCAGGCCAAGACGATAGTCATATCTGCTGGTTTTAGTCATATGTGTCAATAAAACGTTCTCACAGTACTTTCAAAAGATCCTCATACTCACATTATTATTTTTCTAAAGTAAATGATAACGAAATATTGACATACCTGGCATATTTGTTGGCATAAATCAATAGGTCGAAAAATGCACACAGTAACCATATAACAACATTCACCTAGTTACGCACGTAGAGGGCGTAAATAATGGGAAGTTTTATGGACTGTTCACATAGATCTGTTTTGAAAAATATGTCTCTATGAGACTGTGTCACTGGAGCAGTGGTAATATCAATAATTGTTCAAAAAATGCTCAGGTCTTTTTTCCCTTTTCCTTGTGAAAATTCTTTACCGTGAGGGTCCCTTTAAAAATACAATACAATACAATATGGGTTCTTAGTTGAAACACTTGAAAATTATCTTTTATAATTTAGTTTGGGGGAGTTTTTATAAGATAAGAGATAAGATAAGATATTTATACGTCTTTCTTTCAAAATATGACACATAGAGCATTACATTAGATCATTACACATTTACAATGCAAAATAACAAATTATGGCGATGATAAAAACAAAGTTAACTAAAAGAAAGACGACGGGAGACCCTGTTAGAAGCAGAGCTTGTAAGTTTTAGGGTCTCCGAGTCTGAGCCAGATAAACATGATGAGTAGATACTTGTGACTGAGGGGCTAATCATGAAGATGAAAGGTCATACTTTACACACATTCGCAATACAGAGTGAATAAATTTATCATCAATCTGCCAATGGGAGTTCAAGCCCAAGTCTATTGACATGCCTCTAACCTTCCTCTCTCTTAATTCACCTCTTCCTTTTATCCTCTCATCTCCCCCTCCTCCGTGTCTCTCTTCCCCCTCTCTCTTTTCTCACACAAATTTCCATTTTTCTCATTCAGAAATGCCTCAGAATGTACCATAGAGCAGCTACAGGTTCAAAATTTACGGGGGCCCTTAAGCGGGCCGCCCCAGACGCCCCACGCCGTAAGGCTTCGCGCTCGCAATTTCGTACATTTCACG
>BEXV01000867.1:72813-140921 GCA_003118195.1 Hemicentrotus pulcherrimus | reverse complement strand
TTGACCCATAATTTCTTAAAAATGGACCATAAAACGGTTTATTTCAGTCAATTTGGTAAGTGGAACCGAAAAAGTTAAGCCTTTAGCTAATTTTCAATGTAAAGTGCAGCAGATATATATGCTGTAAAAGGAGTAATTCGGTGATAAGTTTTGCAAGTTTGGTGTACTGATTTGCACACCTAACCTGCACACCTCGCGATATGGTCTGTTTCGGTCTCTAAAGAGAGAGCCGACCCTACCCCAATAAGAGGCTAACGAACGAAAGAGACGGAAAAATTCGGTCTAGTCTAATCCATTCAGAAAATCCTATAAATCACATCATTTTGAATAGATCTATCAAATGTAGGTCTAAAGTCATTAAAAAGCCAGGCATCATTTTTACAACTTTTTTTTATACACTTGCTAATCTAAGCACATTAGCTTTTGCATCCTACTGGGTACCCATGTAACACCTGGGTGGAGAGTGGCAAATGTAGGCTAGGTCAATGTTCGACCGAATTTTTCTGTCTCTTTCTTTCGTTAGCCTCTGATTGTAGGGTCGGCTCTCTTTTTAGAGACAGAACAGCCCCATACGCTCTAGTGTTAGCACGTTTGTGTAAAGAAATGTTACACCAAACTTGGCCAAACTACTGGCCAAATTCCACATTTCACAGGATGCATATCCGGTGCAACTTATTTTGACAATTAGGTCTAGACTATACTACTTCAGTTCCACTTACATGTCATTACAAACTCGTAGCTCGCGCACAGTTTTTCCGTTATAATCATTTTGCCTTTGGCCTAGAATACTTCCATTTATCATGGATGTCGATTTTGACCCATAATTTCCTAAAAAGGAACCATCAAACAGATTATTTCAGTCAAGTTGGTAAGTGGAACCGAAGTAGTATAGGTCTAGTCTAGACCTAACACAAACGCGCTTACACTAGAGCGTATGGGGCTGTTCTGTCTCTAAAGAGAGAGCCGACCCTACCCAAATCAGAGGCTAACGAACGAAAAGAGACAGAAAAATTCGGTCTAGATCAATGTCTGCCAAAGGACATTAGTGCCGTGGTGGGACCTTGTGATCCACAGTCCGGTGACATGTCCACGACACCTCTACATGTACCCATCAAAAGAAAAGAAAAATAGTCCTCTGACAGGATTTTAAAGTCACTTAGAATATAGAATGATGCTAGGTAAAATACTCATGAGAGAAGAAGGAGCAGTTTTCTACCCAGTATTCGGTCACATAATTTTTGCATGGTATCTCCGTTGACAAGGAGCGGCGCATATTTGCGCAATATTTTCCTACAATTGCGCGGCAAAGCACTGAATGTCAGTAGAGTAGAGTCTCTGGTGAGCGGCATACCCCTGGTGGGTGGCCAAGGGAATAGATCGCAGAAAAAAATGCATGCAAATTATCAATGATATGAGATTGAAACCTGCTTTGCCGGAAACGTCGGTAGTATAACTATTTGTCGGTATCCATTTGTCGGAAATCTACAACACCAGTCGTCTATGAAAATTCCAGCAGGTGCTAACTTTTAAGTTACGAGATCGAGACATGCCTAGATCAATATTGTAGCTCTATTTGTCCGATTGGAGGTGAAATTTGATATTGTTGTGGAAGTATGATGGCTGTGGTCTATTTTCTATCGCAGAAATGCAATGGAGCAAACACTCCTCTTCACACACATACTTAATTCATTGCACCAGCACACGTTGTTGTTTCACAATAGGCTTCTACATGTACATATGGCAATGCATATTAACTCATGTGCTAAAAGAACCCGGAAGTGCAGAAAGTTGTGCGAAACTGACCAATTTCAGGTGATACTCAATTAAAGACGTGTCATATGAAAGAGCATTCAGGTTCATCCCAATATTTTCAAAGGGGCGCATCTTGGAACTCTAAAAACATCTTGGTCAAAACAGCGATTTTAAATATAATTTCCATCGTAGCTCCAAGATTTGCCACTTCTTAATTGAAATGACGCCCAGAGCAATAAGTAGTCCCGGTCGAAAGGAATATATCCATGTGCTTATTTTTTCGCTAGCCCCCAGGGATCACAAAGGATTACAGTTTGAAAATACCCTTCTCCGATTTTTCGGGTCGGATAAGTTGGGACAGTGTGTAGAATCTGCGGACCGCATGTGTGTATTAATTGACATAGTAGTACAGTGGTATGGGTAGTGTAATTATGCTTAATTGTTTCTTCTTAACTGATGTAGAAAAATTAAAGAAGAAAGCAAAATGGACACCGTTCTATAAAAATTGATGGTGTAGGATTGTCACTTACAATTCATCATTTTTACCTCTGACAATTTTATCTATGAAATTCTTACCTCTGGCATTTTTACCTTTTTACTTTTTGACACCAAACCAAACCGACCATTATCATACTTTACACTCACAGCCATGTGAATATATAAATTTACCTGTATAAGCTTTGTGTGTAATACAATATATTTGAAACTTTCCCCCTTTTCTTTCTGCAGTATCAAGCTCCACAAAAAAACAAAGGAAAGAAGCCAGATGACGCTCAATCATTCCTCCCAACTCTGCCTGCAGTAAGTTATTAGTGATGTTTTTATTTTTGTCTTCATACGTTTAGAGATAAATACAAATTGCATTGCTTGATACTTTTTTTATTCCATTTTTTATTTGTGAATGTTTATTAAAACTTGGAAATGGATGTCTTATACATGCTGCAAAACATTGTGCGTTAGCAGCTGGGCAAGCTTATGTGAGGTTTATTTTATACCTAAATCATATCTTGAGAAGAAATTGTAAAATTAAATGAATTACACATTTACAGATAAAAATTCAGGCTTGTGAATATTTCCTACACACATAAAACAAGGATATACTGATTGTCAAATATAGCAGTCACACAAAGAGACTGGGCAGTATGAAGAGTTGACCTGCTCTTTTTTTTTTCCCCCCAAATATGAATTGCATCAAAATCTGTCAATTTTTTTGAAAACAGAAACGCAGCAAACCAGTATGGCAGGCCAATCCACCTTCCTTCGTCCTGTCCGGGAAACCTCCAGAAGATGAGGTAGAGGATATGAGTGTGGCAGCACAGATCACTCCAAGTAAGTTGTTCTTATTACATAACGATATGATCGCCAAAACATAGAACAATGTTAGGAAGAAGTCTTGTTTACAATTATGATGTGAATGCCAGTTTATGGGACTGCAAGCGTTATTATGGAGAGTAGTTAATGGAGAGCATTGTAAAAAAATTACACCTGACTTTAAAAAGTGTTCAGTGACATTCCATGGGCAGTAAATAATTTATGTGCATGTTTTGAAGTGCTATTATGAGAGTGGTAATACTGTGTGTGTCCATCAAACATAATGCTCCTGGCACTTCAGTATCTCTACCAGGCCTGATTGTAGTTTGGTTGCTGTTCAGCATTTCAGGAAGGATTCCTTCATAATTTGAGGTTCCCAGTACACCTGGGTGAAGAGTGGCACTTTTAGAATAATGTCTTGCCATATGACATACGTGCTATGTCAGCTAGAAGTAAAATCACAACCGTTGCAACTCTTGTCAAGTGTACAGACCTGTCGGCCACATGATTGTTCCATATACAATTTGGGAGATGTATGCTCATTATTTTCAATATTTTTATCTAATTTCAAGGATCTAAGAAAGTTAGGACCAGGACCCGGACCAAGTCTAACGATGCAGACCAGAATGGCACCAATGGTAAAGGAAAGTCCTTCGGCCACCCTCGTAAGGACAGAGAGACATTCAGGAATGCCCTTGTCAATATCATTATGTAAGTGTTGATTTTGATCTTTAAAAGATTAGATTTCTTCTCAAAGCTATAATCATGTGTATGTGAAAATGTGAAGGAACAGAGAGAAAGAGAGAGAGAGAGAGAGAGAGANCAGTCATTTGATCTTCCCATTAATTTTTGACATAAATTGAACCATGATAAACTGCAAAAGTGAACTAAAATATATTTTCTCCATGATGAACCTTCCTGACAGGCAACAAGAAATAGAAGCAAGACCACCTTCTGTTGATGGGGAACTCCCTCCTCTCTCAAGAACAGGATCCCCTACAGCAGCTGAAAAAGATATTCTGGTAAGTCATGTCAATATCAGGAATTTACTATAAGACTTGGGTCTTGCATAACAATGTGCTTATACCATCCCTGATCAAAAAATGAATGGTGACAAGAGAACATTTCTTTATCTAATGACCTTATTTACAGTATTCTGATGAAATGTTGGCCAAGAAATTCATAACATTTTTTTGGATACATGTATGGTTGGCACGTACAGCACTTCAACAATGGTTAGGATCAGGGTTTAAAGATGACAATATTCTAGATTTATATACTGCCTAATACATCACAGATGTTTCTAAGTACTTTATGTTTCTAAGAGTTAATCTACAGTTTTAAGTCTGTAAGCTCCTATATGTTAACAATGATATGATTGGTCAGGTCTACATCATTCAAGCAGACAAATAAACTGTCTCTGTTTCCTTCATGTGTGTGCATGCAGCGCTACTATTACTACATCCACAATGGGATAGATACAGAGCATGTAGCTCCTATGGAGGACTCCTGGTTGGAGAATGTACTCCAGCTCGTAGCCAAGGAGTTGAAGGAGGGTCATGGAGAAATCATTGAAACCCTCTCTGATGAGATGAAAGAAGACTACTTGCTCAGTGTCAAGAAAGCCATTGGTAAGATCCAGTCTCAAGTAATTGTTTCTGTTACTACAATTTCTTTTTCATTTCTAATGGAAACTTAATTTTCTTGCAGAATCAAAAATTACATTCTTGATCTGCAGACAGGTTTTTTTTCTTTTTGTTGATTGAGAAAAGTCGATTTGTACTTGAATTTCCTCGTGTCAACCATCAATTTATTATCATATAAATGTTACCAAAATGTAATTATGCTGTAGGAGAGCTGTTTTCTGACTAGTTTTCTACAATGTGAGAAGGGATACGTACTAATATAAATGTTTAATTCAGACAAGCATAAAGTGATCTTTGTAATCAGGTTGATGTTGCATAAACAAAAGAATAATAGCAAAAAAGAAAAGTAACTAAACTCTACATCTGGATTATTAAGGCATTTGACACGTCACTTGAGAGTGTCACAACAAGATGATTATAAATAATATAGCCAAACCTTTCTCACTCCTCAAAACAACTGTAGCAACAGTATTAAAACAATACAAATAATGATATACATGTATATCTGTGACAGTGATGATGGACGTGGGGTTTCAATCAAAGTCACCCATTCACAAGCCATTATCAGAGATGCCAGTTTTCAGACAAAAGCTTGAATTCAGGCTCTGGCAATTTATTTTCAGGCCATAGTAATTTTGGCTCTTTTATGTACACGATGGCTCATTTTATGTCATTTTCAGGTCCTCTGATCAATTCTAACTGGCATCCCTGTAGTATTTTACTCATGCTGGTGATTAACATATATGAATATGTATAAGGTTTGCTAAAAGAGTTTTTTTGAAAATCTCTAAAATATTCCTCCTCATGCACAGTTGACTTTGTCCTGCGTGACCCTCGGGAGAGAGATGATGACAAGCAGGAGGAGATGATCCCTCATCGTGCTGAGCTCTCTGTCGTACCCAAGCCCTGGAACAAGTCTTTCCTTGCTGCCCAGAGTGCTATTGTCCAAGAACTTGACATCACTAACCCTACCATGCTTCAAGTCCTGGAACTCTGGCATGTCTCCTTTGGGTGAGTGGAACAGTCTGAAGAACTTATTGGGCCTGTTTGTGTTCCAAAGCATTAGAAATATAATGTGTATAGACATTGTCAGGGATCTCATATTCAGTAATTGATATTAACATAAAGACAGCTTAACCACCCCAAATAAAGAAACATTTGACTTGATGATGTAAATGAAGCCTATCAATTGAATGTTGATATCAAACAAATAGATCACTCAGAAAGTTAATGTATAATTTACATAATAAGAAATGTACATGGAAATATGACGATAGAGATATGGAAGCTAATGAATGCCAATGTATTAAATGTGTGACTGTGTAAATTATAAACGCAAAGCCAATGTGGAGGATATTAATGCACAATGCAAAGCCAATGGGACCTTTTAAATATCTGCATTTCTTAATATGTAACTTTATAATGTTCAGATAACTTGATTGCTCAATATCATAATAAATAGACGCATGTACGGGATGATTGATTGTATCGTACTGTGTCACGCGTGACTGCATGCATTATCCCATAGACCTTGGTTTGACTTGGTGGTAATGTGTCAACTTTATTTCAAGCAATACTGTAGATGCTGTACCCGTTACATTTTGTCCCTCATCTATTTTTGTTGTTTGACTTGAAACAGGAATCTGAGGTTGGTTGACATCCAAGAGTTTCATCAGAAGACGACATCCATGGAGCTTCCCTTGTTCCAGACGCTTGTCATGAGACACATCGAGGGCGCCAAAGAGAAACTTATGAAGAAGTAAGAAGTGTAGTTATTAGTCGCTTGTCTCTCTTCCCTGGGTTGTTGTTCTTATTATTCGTGCCTTTGAGTTTTATCTCATTTATTTATTCACATACTTTTATACTAGTTGAGACTATACATGTAGGAGTTCATTGTGGAATCCTTTCTCAGTTAACAAGTATCTCAGTTAACAAGTTAAGATCATAAGTGTCCCAAGATGGTACTTTATGTAAAGATGTCTGTCTGTCCTTGTGTAGTATACAGATACTTGGTAAGAAAGAATTCATAGAATTATCTTTTTTCCCTAATTAGGTGGTTTCCGGAAGTCCAGAACATCTACTATCAGGGCAATCGAAGGAAGCTCGTGCCAAGCAACCACGATGGCAAGAAGCTAGAGGCATTCTTCAACTGTGCCGCAACCCTTATGACCCAGCAACTGCAGAAACTGTGTCTACTCTCCATGGATGACTTCAGTAGTCTCATCTACCAGTCTCCAGTAAGAATAGAGAATATGCAAATGATTATATAGTATGTAGTTTGTTACAAAAATTAGGAAAATAGGGCAATTTGTAAGACATAAACATTAAATTTAATATTAACAATTCTCTTAAATATTGAACATCTCTTAAATATTGAACATCAAGGTTGAAAAATCTGTTATTTTTCCATCATGTGAATTTTTTTTTGACAATCTGACAGACTACAGCATGAAGCATTGAGTCATTTTGCCTTTCCTTCTGAAACCCTTTTGACATTCTTGATCATTTTTTACCTACACACCAGACCTCGACCCGTGCCTTTGAGCATCCTGGCTTTGTGATTAGACTAGTCCTGGATGGAAGTGACATCAAGTTTGAGCCGACGTTCCCTGACTTTGAGGTGGTCCTTCTCAACGTCTACGATGTCATGATCAAATCTGTCAGTGTCATACCACGGGTAGAGACCAAGCTCTATTCAGAATGGGTGAGTTTACTTTTTTATTCTCTAGATAAGAAAATTGTATAGGGGTTTTAAACAAGGAGTGTGATGAATATTCATTCCAATTCAATCCATTCCAGTCCAAAAGGTATTTGATATAGTGCCTTTTCCTTGCAGTTCAAAACATGCTGCACATATCGCTTAAGAAACACAAAAACTTAACTAAGTAAAATCATGAATGTAATTATATTAGTGATTCCAATTATTGCACGTTAAGTATGTCACATAAAAGCATTGTGTGTCAAAATCAATGAAGAAAAAAGAAAAGGGGAAAACAAATGGTGCATGAAGATTACACATTGACAATATCTGTTTTCTTTGTTCAACCTCATGCAGAACGGTCCAAAGTCTACCTTGCATCCAACTATCCTTGAAGAGATCTTGAGTGACCACAAGGCTAAGGTCAGAGAGATCGTCAAACGGGAGAGTGAACGCCCTAAGGAACATCTCAAGATCTATGACAAATACATGTTCCTCATCAACAAACAGGTATGTATAGACACCCTCGTACGTTGAATCAATTACCCCCTAAGGTTTATGTCCATTCCAGTGTATCAGTTTGGAATGTGACGGTAGCAGGTATACTTTATTCATACAAAACCATTTTGGATACCATTGTAACTTCTGAAAAAGAGGAAGTCACAGTGGCTGTAGTTACTGAGGATGTTATATTTGGTGACCTAAACAAACTAAGGAGGAAGTTATTAAACGAAAAGCATATTAGCTTATGTCTGATTGATAATCTCATTGAAAATTTCATTCAGTTAATAGTTAAAATGGAGTATTGCTGTCCTCATTTTGATTTGCTCTTGTATTCACATTTTACAGATCTTGTAACAAAAACAAAGACATGATATCATTTGCGCCATATTCATTTCATTTCATTTCGTTTATTTCCATTTTCAACAAAATATATAAAGTTCATGGGATTGTATTGTACATAGTAAAACAACGAAACTTAACAAATATATTTGTAATTGGTCTACAGTGTACAATAGGCATATAAAACAGGTTGGTCATGGAGGGGACTGCTGAAAAGCTGGGCTTGTAGATTGCAGCCCCCTATAACTTATAGTTGCAAAAATAGTTTATCAATAATAAAGGAACGCACAAATACATAAACCAATTAAACATAACATAAAAGAAGTGAAAGGGACAGGGAAAGAAGGGATACAACGAGAGAGGGCAGGGCTCTTACCTATAACACACACAACACAACACGGGCCGACTGAAATACGGATGGCCAGTACAAAATGAATCAAAATATTCATGGTGATAGGCAACAATATTTGCGTCTACCACAAAGGAATTAGGTTTAATAAATATGTCAAATAGATTTATGAAAGGGAAGGATAGATTGACCATTTTAATGTATGCATGCTTTAGAAATAACCATTGAAAAGGAATATACCACCCAGTTTTTTGTCAATGTTTGCAGAGTTAGTGTTCTATTTCTTTAAAGTGTACCATTATATGCCCCTCAGTGAAGGTTTACTCTGTACATTTATTCTTCGACCAACATGCCACACTGGCAATGATGCACTGTTTTTGATACTCTTTCCTCCCTTTAGGCTGATGGTGAAGTGGATCAGTTCATGCAAGAAGAACACACGTTTGAGGAATACACCAAGGAAGTGGAGAAATACCATCAACTGAATGAAGAGATCATGTTCCATACCAGAAAGGTAACGTACATGTAGCTTATCAAAGGGTAAAAGGTGAAAGGTTATGATTGGTAGCACAGGGTTTCTGTTTGCGGTTATAGGTATATCACATTCATTCTGAATGTAAATGTTATGTTGTCTGGGATGAGAATGTAATACAATGACATGTTTCACACACGATTACTTTGATGTAGAATTTGTCCAAAAGTTCATCTGACCCTATGTCTGTACGGTTGTGGAAGGTTTAAGTAATGAGGGGCATTATTTTTTCTCTTATGCAGTCTTGATTTTCATATCTACAACACTTCCCTTTTGTATCTATTTGAAATCACTATAATTCTGGTGGTGGTTGTGGGGAAAGCACAATGTTATTTACAATGTCTGTTATTCACTAATTGAAACATACATTCATGAAATAAACATGAATGTAGGAATGTGGATTATTTTCTAAATGTTATTTTCTTCATTTTGTTTGATTTTCACTTGATTGATTTAGGATGGTGCTGATCAGAGAAAGGTTTGTTGTGATTGATTGAAGTGGGCTCTTGTAACATTTTGTGGTTCCTTTTTATTTCTTCATAACAACTTGATACTGTCTTTCCAAACTTATTAATATGTGTACTTGGGACATATTAACACATATCACATGACACACATTTCAAAAGAGCAAGATATTTAGTTAGAAATATAGATTTACCAAGATGTCTCAGGTAAAATGTATTTTTGAAGGCATGATGTAGTTCAGTATTGAAATATGTTATGCTGGAATTATTCAAATTATGTACCCAAAGGTTTAATCAGTGCACTTTTTCCACTATTCATCCTTCAGTATGGGTTAAAAAGCCTTTACTGAACAAATATCAACCATTGTCACTAGAACTCTCATATATGTAGATGACCACAAGTAAATTCTCAGTTGGTATTTTGTGTGTGTGTATCATTCATTATTTCACTGAATACCTTGCTCGCCATCAAGTAACATTACATCGATTTTGGACATTACATACATGCGTCTTGTGGTGAATACATTTTCTGAGCTAATTTTTCACTTTGATGTAGATACGTGAACAGTGACAAGGTAATCATCACATGTTACATTTCCCATAGGTTGAAGGTTCATTAATATATTGTAAGTCAATACATTTGCAGAAGCTAGTTAGTGACATGGTATGTGAGTTGAGGAAAACTAAATCCATTGCATAGTAAAATGTCAAAATATACATTTGTTTTTCAAGTCACAGTTTTGCAACTTCACTTTATGAAAGATATTGGTTTGATGAGTATTGAACTTTTGTAAGGTTTCTTTGGTTTTAAATTGAATATATTGATTTTAAGTTTTCTTATTTCATTTCATTAATCAGAATGTGACAATTATGGAGAAGGTCTGTACATTCTTATCCACAAAGATATCCTAGCTTGTACACACATTTATGACAATATATACAGCACTACTAGATGATCTAAATACTCATCATTAACTTGTACACTATTAGAACTTAAGGCCAAATATTTACATAGCTTAGCATAAAATTTGAACTGTATTATCTTTCACAGTACAGCATTCATTCTGATGAAAATCGACTTGATTTTAGTATCACACACATTTTCCATCGACCTCATCACAAGTTAGGCTTAGTATTTAATGGTTAACACTTCATGTTGTATTTGTTACATAATTAGTAGTGATTAAAACTATTTAGTAATATCCTCTTTTTTTCTTCACCATAAAGGAAATTTATTACATAAACAGTAAACAATGGAATGCTCATTGTTGCATCATTCTGTATCCACCACTATTCACTTTTCATCACCAATGTTTCTATTTCATGTAATCATTGTATAATGAACTATATAACACCATTGATTTTCTCCTTACTAAATGTACATGTAGAATAGATGTCTTTATTGTGAAGTCATTAAGTTGAATGCAACGTGTCTGTTTGTGCAATGTGCCAATCAAACTTATAGTTTTAAATAATAACATATTTCTGTCTATTTATCATCAGTAGTTTGTATTTCTTCTCAAATTGGAAACATGATATAGTTCTGAAAAAGGGAAGCAGCACTTAAAACTATTTTGCCATTACTGTCGAATGTTGATTAACTTGGCTTTTGTTAATATTAAAATGTCTAATGTAAACTTTCTACATTTTCTCTCGTCTAATTTACGGCAATAGCTTATCAACATGCTATTAGCGTAAAGAATAATATCTTTTGTAATTTATGTAAAGCAGATGTAAATTATGAATAATTGTTTGCACCAAATAGTTGCATCAGAGCTTTTCATCTTGTCTAGTGTATGTTTTTCCTTTGATGTGCAAGCGCCTAATGTTTATTTGCAGCTTAATTGGGTTTAAAAGCTCCATAAAGATTTTTTTGGCATTTGTGCTAGCTATTAAAAAATGCAGTGTTATTTATTTCCAAATTGGGAAAGGGGCATAATCCTTTCTTCAGAGATCTTACTATCGTTTGATAGTGCTAATAACATTACTGATACTCTTATAATGCCTTTCAGTAATAACAAGCAATGGCAGATCTAATTTAAGGTTAATTTAATAACAATCAAAGAATTATGAACAGGGTTTGTCTTGCAATGTAAATTTCAATGGTGCAACTAGCTGCTTTCCAATTTAGCCGCCAAATTTGTGTGGATATGCGTGACTTTGCAATTTCATCAACAAATTCTACTGAATAAGTTTAAATCTTAAAATTTAAGAAGGGCATATTGCATGTCGATATTGAGGCTGAGTGTGGTAAAGTCTGTAATACTTCTTAACAACCTTACTTGATAACTCTTCAAAGCCCGTGTTATCAAGAGTTGCGATTGATCCAAATCAATCGCAAATAAGTTGCGATTAATCACAACTATTAATAAGAGGGGTGTTGGAAATGTGCAATTTCTTGAACACTGACACAGACCAAACCACATTATAATTTTGTTAAATGTTGACAAAGTAATATAGTATACAAATATAGAGTCTAATATATGTACTGCTCAGTTTTAGGGGCACGATTAAAACTATTGCCTAAGGTGATCTCGAAACTGTACTGTGACCGAAGACGAAGTCAAAATAATTATTATTACTATTACTTATACAACGCTTTTCCCATTAGGCCCAAAGCACTTACAGTGAATGGAAATCAAAATTACATAAATACATATAATAAGAAAACAGTTGTACAACAAAAAAACAGATGTGTTTTATAAACACCTGCCAGGCCAATGAATTACCATACATATCACATTGTTTTAAAAATGCTTATTTCCCATGTTGATAATGAGTGGGTCATTCATTCCTAAAGGTTGTGAGACTGGGCATGTTTGAGCTACACTGTGATGAGCTGATCCGAGCCCTGTCCAAGAGGGCTGAGAGTCTGATGGAACGCCTCCTGGCAAGGATGTGTAAGGATCATGCCGATGCCAACCGCAAGTGAGTCAGTTACAAAATGGATTATAGTTTGCTGGGTTTGATGTCTATTTCCCCTTGGCTTATATGAAACCATGTATGTGCTTATATGTTAAAGTAAATAGTCAATGTATAGCATGTAGTCTAATTATAGGGTACACGTGTATCTGAATTTATGTCTTACCCAAGAGTATAGTGAACAGACTTGGGTTAGAGTCTCGGATATACTGATTGAAGACCATCTCAAACGTTGAGAAGAAGACCCTCATGAAATGTAAAATTATTATAAAATGAGTCTTTGGCAATGCCATAAAGCATATTTAAAAGAAATATTTATAAGTAAATAAGGAAAAACTGGTATTTTAGGAGATGTCATAGATTTTCAACAAGTGAAGAAATTATAAAATAAAATCTAATTTGATGAGTAATTGTTAACTCTGTATTTCAATTAGACTGTGTGAAGAATATGAAGCCATTGCCGAGCAGGCCCTGACCACACCTGCCAACACAGAGAAACTAATGGAGCTACGGGCCTACATTGAGAACGTGGAGAAGAAGACGATTCATGAGCTTGAGAAGGACCTAGTCCTGAGCAGGGACCGTCTATCTTTCCTGGTGGATTATGCCTCATTCTCTCCCGCTGAGATTCGTCTTAACAGCAGCACCTTCCAGTGGCATGACCGCATGCCAGAGATCTTTGCAGAGCACAAGTCCATTGTGGATGACAAGACTTCCCAATACCAGGATGGACTCACGGTATGTCATTCAGATTTTGAAGATTTTAGTTCTCCCGTTTACATATGTGAAGGAGGCACGATAGCTCAATTGGTAGAGCAGTGTTCGCGTAATCCTTTGACCCAGGTTTGAAACCAAGTCGATGCGGCCCTTGGTAAGGCATTTATCCTCATTACTAGGTCCTTCGGATAGGACCTAAAGCAGTCTGTCTTCTGGTTGCTTACTAATAAGCATTTATGCTAATTAGCAGTCAAGTAAAATAACCACTACTAAACCACCACATTATGAATAATACAATGGCTTTCAACTCGTAATGATAACAAAATGAATTATTTAACATTTTTTTATGGGCCTTTTAGGCCTGTCAGCATTTGTTTCATTATTCTATCTTCCTTTATAGTGAATTTAATTCAAGTAAACTACACTCAGTAATCAGTCTCTTAGTCCTCCCTATCTACAATATTGATTATAATATTCCTTCTTCTGATTTGTTTCTTGGATACAGTTGAGGCGAGAGCGCTTCCAAGAAGAACTGGAGAGCTACACCAAGCAGCTTGAGGAGTTTCAGACATTTGGTGATATGTCAGAGGTCAACCGCTACCTCAAGAAAGCCCAGGCGCTAAGCAACAGGCTTGAAGCAGCTTCCGAGAAAGTATGTCAAACTGTGCCCTAATCATAGTCTCTCAAGGAGACTTTGAAGACATTTATTTTGTAGTGACTATACATACATGTATATTGTATCAGCTTATCCTCTGGATACAACTTACAATTGATATGCACAACTTTTCTGACTATATTTACAGTTCATCCATAACTCAGAATGTTAAAATCTGCCTAAGCGGGATAAGTGGAATTATAACAAGAAATCTTCAAGTAATATACACTTTTTGTAGGGAAACAATTTTTCCCCAAAGAGTGGTGGAATGCACATTCTGTGTACAGTAATGAATCCCATTACAGTCCCTTGACACTTAAAATTACAAGTGTTTTTAAAGAATTTATGTTTGTTTGAAGTACTTCGTGCATTCATATTTATATTTGTTGTTTTTTTGCTTGTTCTACACACATAGATTGATGCTTTCAACATGGAGGAGGAGTCGTTTGGCTGGCAGACGTCAGCTTACCCCCAGAAGAACACTGTCGTTAGCACCCTTGCCCCCTACCTCAAGCTTTATGAGACTACTGTGGAATTCAACACCAAGCATAAGTAAGTACAAACAAACTTGCATCAGATTGAGAGTTGGATGATACATATGAAGAGGGATAAATTTTGTTTAAATGTCACGCATGAGTGAGTGCTACATGAGTCTTATGGTAATTTGGAACTCGTAATTTAAAAAGCATGAATTTTTGATTGTAACTTTACTTTATGACACTTGTGAAATAAAGAATAATGAGATATATTGGGGAATTCTGTTTAGTATTATTTGATTATGGCATAGTATGCTTTTTCCATAGACTCCAGTGTGAATTATCTAAAGAATAAAGTAAAAGCCATGAGAGAAAATTTCTACGTTGTTTCTGTTGCGTGTTGTTGTCATTGGAATTGTATAACATATTTCTGAGATGTTTTGATATTTCACTTGAGGACAAACTTAAGATCTGTATTGCTTGTATCTTTCTATTTATCATAGAAAAATTAAAGAAATTACTGAAAAGTTTTAGTGAGGCTTACCAAACCATGGAAGCTAGTGTTTCACAAAGACTAAGATCAGCTATAAAGGCATCGTTTAACAATGTGAAATCTGAGATGCACGGCCCTACATGCTACCAGTGTCTGTAATATGGTGTAGTATTGAAGCCCTAAAAAAAAAAAATCGCGCTTCAAAATGATCAAGAAGTGCCTCCAAAAAGTAAAAATCTTTGAGTGACCGATTTTTACCATACTCGTTCTCCCCAGTAGACTGTAGTGTTATGAAAACTGTTTGGCAAATGCAAAATTTTGTTTCCATTTTCAATCATAAATATCTTGATAATCATACATATGATCGGCTTGTAAAAGTCATGGAGTTCCTGACTGATAATTCATTATTGAAGGAAAAATATTATCTAAAGATCATAATGGTGAGAGCAAACAGTGGCATGAACGGCCTGCCATAGTTAAGTCCAACTTAAAGTCGATCTTTATATTCTTTGTGAAACACTCCCCTGTAATTGAGCTTTAACATAATTCATTACTTACAGAGGTTGGATGGAAGGAGCTTTCTCAGATGTGGATCCTGAGAAGGTTGATGAAGACATCGGTAACTACTGGAGGACACTCTACAAGCTTGAGAAACAGTTCTCAGATGTACCCACGGCCAAGAAGATCGCTGAGAAAGTCAAAGACAAGGTGAGAGCTAGAGAAAGAGCTTTTATCTTCAGTGAACAAACTGTCCTATTCCAGAACTGGTTCTCAACGTACACTTGAATTAAATTGATAGAAACACAAATAATATGAATTGAAATGATTGCAATTTTGTAATGAAGTTATATACAGATTAAATCCTAGGGGCCTATCGTTTACTTGTTATATTTTACACTGGTTGTAAGGAACATGCTCCCGGATTAATGACACTGCAAATATCCTACCCTCACTGAATTCAACCTTTTATGAAAAACAAATGATATCCTAATAACTTCATCCATGGACAAATATTCAGCCTGACTTAACCCTAAACCTGACATGAAACCAATTGCAACCTTAATACTAACCAACATTGTCCTTGAAGTAGAGCCCAGAGCAATATTCGGTGGAGCAGTTGTTGGAGCATACACTACACTATGCAGTTATCAAGCACCACCCTCTATTAAATTCTTGGTCATGATTTTATGTATGTCTTAATTTGTATGCTCTGTAGGTGGATAACTTCAAGGAGTACATCCCGCTGGTAACATCTGTATGTAACCCTGGTCTTAGAGAACGTCACTGGAGTCAGATGGCTGACATCGTAGGCTTCCCACTCAAACCTGATGAGGTAATCATACTATTCACCATTAAACCAGTTATCTGTAATATAACTGCATCTGTATCAATACAGCACTGAAAGAATTAAGCCTTGGTTTTGGGAGAATTTAGTGATGAAGTAATACCCTCTTTTATTAGACTTTATTGTAAACAAATTGCAGAAACTATCAAAGTGAAAATTGTGAAACTTGTGGATACTGAACACAAAGTACTAACTTTCTAGTAGTACCCAGTAGAACAGATATCAATTGCTTTTGAATTTAAAGATAGTCATTGATATGAATATGAATATAAATTAAATTAATTAATAGGTATACATAAACTTTTGAGTGGTTTATCCAAATAGAATGAGAACATTGAATTGAAAAGAGATTTGGTTAAGATTCGAGTAAAAGCTAATGAACAAGTATATATGTTAAATGTTGTTGTCATCTACATGTACATAACCTTTTAAAGGAATGGGAGCAAAGGGTGAAGAGATTTAAGGTAAGATTAGTGTTAAAGGCACTTGTAAAGAGTAGCTGCACACGTATATGATGTACATATGTAATGTAGTTGGATGTATTAATGTATTGAGTATGACTGTCAATCACGCAACTCTAAGTATAATGTAACTTTGAATTCTCCCCTGCACAATTATGAGATTATGTATAAATATTAGTTTGCATTGGGATATACATGTATGCTGTAGTAATCCTACAGCGTAGTCCATTGTAAGACACATAGGTGTAACTTCAAAAAGCACCATTTTACTTTACAGGAAATGTTGAATGATAATATGGATCTGTTTCGTAAGAGAGAGACTTTTGACGAAAATGTATTCATAGCTTTTTAAAGCCATAAGTATCAGCATTAAATTGCATGAGATCTTTCCAACACTGAATATACAGTCATGTGGTAGCCAGAAAATAGCACAAGAAGCACAGTCTACACTACATATCTCTATATTATCATCACATGTGTACGCATTAAATAGTGCCGTAAAAGATGGTGACAGAATGTACAACACAATATATGTATCCTTTTGTGAAATGTTAGTTGAATAAAGTAATAACTTTAAAACAACAGAAAAGTGTTTGCATTAACTGCAAAGCTGTACCTAGTACCAAAGCTTCAATTATATGATTCATGTTTCTTCTCCAATATGTAGTCATCCCTAGAATAATAACCCTGAAAATATAAATAATGGACATTTTTTTTTATAAAGACAGTTGACATAATTTCTTAGCAAAACCAAGTGGTAAGTAACCAGGGAACCTACATCATTGAGCCCTATCCATCAGACAAGGTAATTCTAGATTAAATCCCAGCATGAGAGGACACCAATTCCAAGACCCCCTACACTATCACTTGTCCCGATGTCCAACATCTCTTGTATGCATATGGTTGATATTACAGGACACCACCCTCTCCAAGATGATTGACATGAATCTGGAGCCATACCTGGGCAAGTTTGAAGGCATCAGCGAGGCAGCATCTAATGAATACTCCCTGGAGAAAGCCATGGAGAAGATGGTTGGAGAATGGGCAGAGGTAAGACTCTCTTCAGATCTTCAGATAACACTGCAATATTCTTTAGCTGTTCATGTACATGAATGATAGACGTGTTGAAGTTTAATTTACTTTACTCATTTGCCTCCCATCTTGGAAAACATTAATCTGATTGGGAACATATTGCTTAGATGATGTTGTGGTCATTTTCTAACTTTTTAATTTACCAAATATGTTGCAAAGTAACTTAAAAAAAAAACACCTTGACTTTGTTTTAAACAAGGAAATTAGAAAAGAGAAAAATAAAAATATACACAAAGAAGTACATACTAGGCTTTTGATTATTCTTTGAACAGAATAATCAAGTTTGGCAACAAACATCTTCAGTATACATTTGATGCAGAATTTGTAAATTGTGAAATACCAATATATTCCCATCACTGCCACTTTCTTCTTTCAGATGGAATTTGTGATGATCCCATACCGTGAGACTGGTACCATGATCCTTTCTTCAGTGGATGATATCCAGGTTCTATTAGATGATCAGATTGTCAAGACACAGACCATGAGAGGATCACCATTCATCAAACCTTTTGAAGCTGAGATCAAGTAAGTCTTCTAAGCATCTGACACAGGGCCATATAGTCCTATGAAAAGAATTGTGCTTTATTTTAGTTCACTCATATATTTATAAGTCAAGCATGCAACTGCGATACATTTCAGCTATGTTGACTTGACTGCCTTGAATACAAAGTAGACCGTGTTAAAAAAAGAAAGATATTTGGTCCTGGAATGAAAGAAAATGGTAATGTAAAACAGAAAATGCCTACTTTTAGACCCCTAATCCTGTAAAAACAACTTATTTATAATGTCCCCTTCTACCCCATGTCCTATCTTCACCCTTCTCT
The DNA here is from genome assembly GCA_003118195.1 of Hemicentrotus pulcherrimus. Classification (NCBI taxonomy): domain Eukaryota; kingdom Metazoa; phylum Echinodermata; class Echinoidea; order Camarodonta; family Strongylocentrotidae; genus Hemicentrotus; species Hemicentrotus pulcherrimus. The sequence goes on along the minus strand of BEXV01000867.1, from coordinate 122,341 downwards.
TTTTCTTTTTTTTTTTTATTTCTCTCTGCCACTGTTCTTCCATCTCTATTTTTCTTTGGTATCTTTTTGTCTCTCTGCTCTAACTCTATCTGTCGCTCATCTGTCTGTCTGTCTGTCTGTCTCTTTCTCTTTCTGTCTCTTTTGCTCTCTCTTTCTCTTTCTGTCTCTTTGCTCTCTCTCTCTCATGCTCTCTCTCTCTCTCGCAGGGGCTGGGAAGCTAAGCTCTTGCTCCTGCAGGAGATCTTGGATGAGTGGCTCAAGGTCCAGGCCACCTGGCTCTATCTGGAGCCCATCTTCAGCTCCCCTGATATCATGGCTCAGATGCCAGAGGAAGGTCGTCGCTTCTCCACCGTTGATAAGAACTGGAGAGACATCATGAAGGCTTCTGTTGTGGTAGGTCTGAATGAATCATGAGATTGTGCTTGTGCGTGATAAAAGAAAAGTTATGGGTTTGAAGTGCACTTGCAGTTAGTTTGATGACTTATAGATTTATCAGAGATCTGTCTTCATTTTCGTAAAAAAAAGTAAAGAAAATAAAATTATCTTTATGTGGTATTTCTCTTTTAGGCCAGACTAAACCACTTATTTAATTTTCTAAAATTGTAAGACCCATCTAAAAAAGATTACAAAAGTTGATCAAATATTGCAATTATCTGTACACATGTATGTGTATTTCAGGAGAAATATACTTGAAAGCTTTTAAGAATTTATGATGAATTAACTTATGGCTTGACTATGAGCACATGATTGATCAAAATGATGTTTGCTCTCACTCTTCACGTCCTTTGAACACCTGACACTGATTACCAATACGACGGAGTGCTAACCATTGAGCTAATATCGTTTGATTCCACAGGACAAACATGTATTGGCTGTCACAGAGATTGACAAGATTCTGGAGAGACTGAAGAAATCAAATGAGCTCCTGGAACTCATCCAAAAGGTAAGTAGATGTGACAGGAAAATAACTTGAATTTGGTATGAGTAGTAACACTTGTTAACAGTTGTGCATTTCTGTAGATGAGAATTAATTTATATTATATTTTGGGTGTCAAATTTGTGTAAGAGAAATGATATTCAGGATTAAGAAAGGCTAGCAGAATATAAAAATTGTGGTTATTTTTTTCTTTGTTTGCCAGGGTCTGAACGACTACCTTGAGAAGAAGCGTCTGTATTTCCCACGATTCTTCTTCCTGTCCAATGACGAGCTGCTGGAGATCCTGTCAGAGACCAAGGACCCGACCCGTGTACAACCTCATCTCAAGAAATGCTTTGAGGTGAGGAACTCTTTCAGGTCATTTGTAAACATTGGCATGAGAATTAGAGACATGTGGGAAAGGAGATGTAGATGAGAGTGGTACTGTTTTGCATTGAAGAATTGATAGTGATCCATATGATAAAACTATATTCAATATGCTTTATATCAACAACTTTCAATTCATTTTTGAGCATTCTCTAAATATTGGAATGATGGAGAAACACAGACATACAGAGAGAAATAAAGAGAGATATAAGTTATACGTGTTATGTACGGTTGGAGAATGGAGATAAGTGAATTATCAAGATATTTATGATTTTAAATTTCATTTTTTGTTTTCCTAACGGTTTTCATAACACCACAGACCTATTGGGGAAAATGAGTATGGTAAAACTGGTCACTCAAAGATTTTTACTTTTTTGAGGCACATCATGATCATTTTGAAGTGAAATTTTTGTAGGGCTTCAATATTACACCATATCACAGACACTGATAACATGGATTGGTCGTGCATCTCAGATTTAATATTGTTAAACGATGCCTTTAAATCTATTTTTGTTATATTCCTACTTCACCATCCTACTCCTAGGGTATTGCCAAGCTGGAATTCACCGACATACTGGACATCACTCACATGAAGAGTAGTGAGGGAGAGGTCATTGAACTCATTACCTCCATCTCGACCTCCAAGGCCAGAGGTCAGGTGGAGAAATGGCTCCTGGAGCTAGAAGGCTACATGATCACCAGTCTCCATAAGGTTAGTTAAAGCCCATCTGCACTAGTTTGGCCAGGGGGATTAGACCTCTCTGCAAGGTCATTGACGTGTGGTTATCTCATCAAAGCAGCTCTCAATTAACATAAGAAAAATGGGATCTTGGGGGACCACAGGCACCGATTAGGCATGGTTTGCTATATAGAGTATCTATAAGTAGTACAGTGGGGCTTTAAAGTTATGCTCAAGATTATTCAAATTGACAATTATGTCACAACTTATGACAAAACTTCATATTATGTATTTCTTTAAGATATGATTGTTCCTATTGTCAAATTACTTCCAAAAGTGGGTGATTCAGCTTTTGCTCTAGACTTTTTTTTTTGATGGTCATATACAGTATAGAGGGTTATGGCTTGTGTTGCAATTCGGTCATAGGTTAATACAAGGATATCTTCTAGAGTTGAAAAGTGTTACGTCCAAGGTTGAAGTAGGCATTCAACTGTTAAAGGTTATATATAAAAAACCGGAGAAAGCATTTCAGGGGAGCACATGTTGTGCAATGGCAAAGATGTCACTTGATGAAAGTACAATGAATATCTGTAACAAAAGCTTATTGTACAATTTTGTGGTGTGATCCTGCAGGTATTGAAGGAAGCCATGGATGCCTATGAAAAAACTGACCGTAATGATTGGGTGCTGTCCTGGCCTGGTCAAGTCGTGCTCGCTGGAACCCAGAAGTACTGGACAGACGAGATCCACAAGGCCATTGCCACCAACCAAGCAGCCCTACAAGCCTATTGGGAGCTCAACAACAAACAGATCGATGATATCGTCGCACTCGTCCGTGGCAAGCTCAGTAAGCAGAACCGTACCACTCTGGGAGCTCTGGTGGTGTTGGATGTCCACGCCCGCGATGTCTTGACCGAACTGGTCAAGAACGAGGTCCACAATGAGAATGATTTCCAGTGGTTATCCCAGCTTCGCTATTACTGGGTAGAGGACAACATGATCACACGCATGATCAACGCCATGCTCGCATATGGATATGAATACCTTGGAAACTCTGGACGTCTTGTTATCACACCGCTCACGGATAGGTGTTACAGGTAAGTCATATTGATTATTTAAAAAATACTCACTTCTAATGATAATGCAATGAAACCATAAGGGGATCCATGTAGATCTGATAATGTCACATGACTAGTCTTACAAGACGTTGCTTGTTCCATTTCTCCTTTACTTAACATGTTCTTTCAAGTTTTTTTGTTTTCTTTTGTGCGAAATTACATGCAACAAATTGGAAATGGTACGAAAGTCGGTTAGCACTTGAAAGCGGGAAATGCTGACTTATAAATGATGATAATGATGAAGAAATAGAAAGAACAAAAATTTACAATTTCTCACCATCAATCAGAACCCTATTTGGAGCCCTCCATCTCCATTTGGGAGGAGCCCCTGAAGGCCCAGCTGGGACTGGTAAGACAGAGACCACCAAGGATCTTGCCAAGGCTGTAGCCAAGCAATGTGTGGTGTTCAACTGCTCTGATGGTCTGGATTACATCGCTCTGGGAAAGTTCTTCAAGGGTTTGGCTTCCTGTGGGGCCTGGTCTTGCTTTGATGAGTTCAACCGAATTGACCTGGAGGTGTTGTCTGTGGTTGCCCAGCAGATCCTGACTATCCAGAGAGGTAAGAGAGCATTGATAAACATGGACTTCTGTTTGATGACATATCTCTTTATACTGTCCTCACCTCTTTATTTTGTATCATGAGCAATTCAGTCTGAATTTTATTTATCCTCATCAAGGTCAATTGAATAATAAAACAAATCATCTATTTGACCAGTTGCTTTGTTTATCAAGTCACGTAATTAGTTCTTGTCATACAATGCCCTCCTCTTGTGAAAAAACTTTACTGATGCATTCGGATGTTGCATTTCTACACCAAGCTCATCAGAAGTAGAAGACAGGATTATGTGCTCAGCTGTCTTTCCTGGAATGTCTTGTTTGGCATGGTGTGACATATAGTACAACATAATTTTCTCTTTCTGTCTAGGTATCAATGCTGGAGCGACCACTTTGCTGTTTGAAGGCTCTGAGATTAAACTAGATCCTACTTGCTCTGTCTTCATCACCATGAATCCTGGTTATGCAGGTCGCTCAGATTTACCAGACAATCTCAAGGTAAAATTTAAACATTTGTGTTATTGAAGGTAGTTGAAAATCAAAAATACAAACATACACCCCAACATCAACAATAACAACAGCAGTATTTCCCCACAGTTGAAGGTAATAAGTTATGTTTCTTGTCTCGATCATAAGATAAGAAAATGTTACTTTGCATTAAACATGTATGTACAGTCTTAAAGTAAGCATTTTGTTTTGATTCATTTGGGGTGTGATAGGTGGTGAAATACGTTGAAATGCAATGAATGCATTTGCAAATTTTTGCAAGGAACAGCAAATAATCATATCCTTTACTGCAAGGAATGCTGTTTAAGTATTCGGACATGAATCCATTTTGTATGTTTCTTCTCTCTTGATTGCTACTCCAGGCCTTGTTCCGTACTGTGGCTATGATGGTTCCAGACTACGCTCTGATCTCGGAGATTGTACTCTACTCATGTGGTTTCATCGAAGCCCGCCCTCTGTCTGTCAAGATCGTGGCTACGTACCGTCTCTGCTCAGAACAGCTGTCATCCCAGCACCATTACGATTACGGCATGCGTGCTGTCAAGTCAGTGTTGACTGCTGCTGGTAACTTGAAGGTAAAACAAGTTTCTTTGATTCCACGACAAGAAATTAAGATAATGAAAATAATGATAAAAATGATGATTATAATGATGGAGAAGATGCTGATGATGACAAAGATGATGCTATTGGATATTTAGGGGGTGCTGTAATGAAAGTTTTGTTTGTTTCATGTTTTTGATGCGGCTATTTTGAAATATAGATATTAGGACAAAACTGATTGTGCAGTGTATCAATCATAAAGTATTTGCTACATATGTCTATTCTTGTTGTACTCTTGATACTATCTTTAATGATTTAGATACAATTAGATAAATATGATTTATGAATGATGATTCCATATCTGATTCTTGATTTCCTTTAGCTCAAGTACCCAGAAGAGGATGAGGACATCCTTATGTTGCGCTCAATCCAAGATGTCAACCTGCCCAAGTTCTTGTCACATGATCTACCCCTCTTTGCTGTAAGTTGATGGGAGAGAAGGATCTACTTGAGCTTAGTCTTGCTGTTGAATGAACATTCTGATGATATTTCTTACAGATATTCCTTCAGATGTTATGTTTATTAATTTAGGGATTCAGGCAAACTTGAATAAAGTTTGATCAGTTTCATACTATTTTCTCTCATTACATATGTATTCAGGATTAGAAGCAGAGTTTTTCCTTATATTTGGTTTAAATTTACTGAAATTACATTAGAGCATTCCAAGAGGAAAGGTTTGTAATTGCATAGCTGCCTACCATTCCTATTTTGGAGGAATGACTTCCATTTTTTTCTTCAAGCAAGTGTTTTGTACCCTCTCTTTTTTATGAAATATTCTGTTTGAAAACTATTCAAAATAGACTTTTTTTCCTAATTTTGCCTTCAGAGATTCCTAATTTTTGCTTTTAAAGGTTGGCAGGTATGTAATTGTACGGACCCAAGTGCTTTTTGTCCAGGTTCATTGTATGCATGGGCACATTTATTACCCTTGTCAATATCCATACTATCCCTGTCAGGGAAAATTAAACCCAATATTGCTCTGTCTGATTGATGTCCCCATGCTTTGTAGTGTAAGCATTGTTCTATGTACTTGCCACAATCTGCTAATCGATGACACATTCTAAACACTCCTCTTTTGAAACACACAGGGTATCACATCAGATCTGTTCCCTGGCGTAGTCCTTCCCAAGCCTGATTACGCTGTCCTGACTGAGTATATCAAGGAGAACTGTGACAAGTTGAACCTTCAGCTTACTGAGGTCTTCATGGGCAAGATCTTACAGGTAGAAATCACGTAGAAGCACAAGATAAACCCTCTGTGATAGCTTCAGCAGGCCTGATAATTTCTTGATTAAAATCAGCTTCCTGATTTGCTTAATTTTTCTTTTTTTTTATATCATGATCTTTCCCCCCCCAAATGAATAAGCCCTGGGATTGATGTAATTCCGATTTTAATTTAGGGGTGGGGTGGGGGAGGGGGAGGGGGAGGTGCGGATTTTTCATGACTTGCTTGAATGCTTTACACAAGCTTCGCTCTGGTTTCTAAAACCAATTTTTAAAAATTGTTATACTCTCACTAACAGCACTGGTTCAGAGATCCTGCAGCTGCCCACTCAAGATTTTGTTTTATGATGACATATTAACCCTTCCTAACTGAATTTAAATTGAAAAGAGACTGGATGTGCTACATGAAATTGTGATTGCTAGGAAACAAATTATGCACAAAGCCTGTCAGATATTATGACCATTGATCCACACTATGATAATGTTATTGGCACTGGTTAAAAAAATAAACTCTTGTTATTCTTGGATTGCATGTTCAACATGCTTGATATGCTATTGAATTAGTATGTTAACAAAGCATTTGAAATGATTGCCTTTTGATTGCTTTCCTCCAGATCTATGAGATGATGGTTGTTCGTCACGGCTTCATGATAGTGGGTGAACCCTTTGGAGGCAAGACATCAGCCTATCGTGTACTGAGCATGGCCATTAGTGATATTGCTGAAAAGGTGTGTATAAGACTATGATTCATTCCATTCAATTTGATGAGCAAGTACTAACAATCGCCAGTTTCCCAGCATGACCCGACTACATTCCAAATCATGATTGAAGTTTGCATCCAAAATCTCTAATATTTAGGAAATGCATTTGTTTGCACATATGTGTCTGATAAAGGCATAGAGCTAATGCTTGTGCTTTCTTGATATGTTCAATATCATTATGATACTATGCAATTCAAGCAATGTACATGTGTAGCCAACCTCATACTTTTTAATTATATAGATACAGAAATCTAAACAAACATCATCTTCCTGATGTAGGTTTTGAATAATAATAATACAGGGTTGCCAGTTTTCCGGCAATTGCCTGAATTCCAGCTTTTTTTGTAGTGGTATGATGCCACTATGATTCTGCTCTGGTTTAGCTATTCCTCCACCAAGGAAGCTTGAAATCCATTGATATTTCAATTGTATTAAACAATTAACTATTCAAACCATCTATCATTAAAGTTGATAGTTGATATCAACATTGAATGTTGATATCAAATGCTATTTCAAATTCTTCAAAAATTGGATCTTAGTCAGGTCGTGTAGTGTGTGTAGGGCGTAATATCAATCAGCTTTGAGGAACAATTTTTTAGGAGAGCTTTTGTAGAAATAACAAATCTAGGTTAAATCTTCAGTAATTTTGGTTCCATTTTCCATTTTCAATGACAGGGACTGATGGAGGAGAACAAGGTTCAGATCACAGTCATCAACCCTAAGGCTATTACGATGGGTCAACTCTACGGTCAGTTTGACCCTGTCTCTCATGAATGGTCCGATGGAATCCTGGCCATCAGTTACAGAGCCTTTGCCAGCTCAACGGTACGTGCATGCCTCAAGTTCAATTTTACCACTTTATCTACAGGCTATGGTTGACCAATGGAACACACAATGAACTGCTTTAAAGTCGGCTTTCATCAAGTGCTGAGATTAATTGTTTCATATTTTCCAAATTGTGTGGCAGCTAGTCCAAGGTTTTGATTCTTAGCAAGTTGACACCAATTAGATCTTATTTGTATTTGTGAAAGCACATGTTTGCTTAATATCTGTGAAGAAGAATATTGTGTTTTAGGAATTCCTGAGGACAACTTTCAAACTGTCTATAAGAATGAAAAATTGCCTCTTGGCATTTAAAGTACATCTGAATTTGCATATGTTATGGTTTTTATTGTGCTGTTGCCTATTCCAGAAGAATGCATTCAGCTGCTTTCATCCACTCTGCATTGTTCTTTTTTTCTAATTAAAAAAAAAAAAATATTTATTTAAAATAATCACAAACACAAGTTAAAAGCCTTGTTTGTAAGCATAGTTCTTTATATTCCACTGAACAGACACCAGATCGTAAATGGCTGATCTTTGATGGTCCTATCGATGCTATCTGGATTGAGAACATGAACACTGTGCTGGATGACAACAAGAAGCTATGTCTGATGAGTGGTGAGATCATCCAGCTTGCTCCTACCACCAATCTCATCTTTGAACCCAAAGATCTGGAAGTGGCTTCTCCTGCAACTGTAAGTGCTACATACAACTATCAGATGAACAGATTTGTGGACAGATGGACAGTAGTAATACAAATTTTGAAATCCTAGTTTTGGAATCAAATTAGTATGTTGTCTGCGCTTTTGTATTTAAATGGGTTAATATTCTAGTATTCAAAGTTTACCTATGCTCCTGCTGCTTGGTGATGATGATGAAGGTGATGATGACGACTACGACAATGTTGATGGTGATGATGAGTGATTATCTATTTTAACCAACCGCTATGAAATATTCTCTAGTTCTACTTCTGAGCAATTCTCTCTATGATACCGATGATGCTAACAACTGAAATCTGACTCCACAATCTTAACCTAGGTGTCTCGCTGTGGTATGGTGTACATGGAGCCTCACATGCTTGGATGGCGCCCCCTAGTGGCCTCCTGGATCAATACTGTTCCAGCCGGCTTGACCGACATGCACAAGAAGATGATCACAGACATGTTCTACCGCATGCTGCCTGCCTCACTAGAATTCATTCGCAAGAGTGGTGTGAAGGTATGTTTAGCTTATTGCAAGCATTTTACTTTGTTCAGATTGCTTCTCAGGAAAGTGAACTAGGGGAGGGAATGAAAGAAAAGAAGATAAGGAACAAGGAATGAAAAGCTAAGATATAATTAGTTATTACAAAATGAGAGATTAAAATAAACAGAGAGAGAGGGGGGAAAGGGGGGGGGGAGGGGGTAGCAACAATTTTGTGTTCCAGTTCAATTGTATTTCACAAACACTGAACAGAAATGCTATGTATTTTTAACAAAGTAAAGACAACTTAGAACAATAAAGACAAGAAAAATAAATGGGATGACATGAAATTAAACCCTCAGGCAAATATGACACAGCAGACATAGAAAGGTGGAATTGGAAATTGATTGATAAATTGCTTTAATAGTGCAGGATATGAAGAAAAACATTTGATTGAGATTAATTAGAGATTTATTTGTAATTTAGGAAAGTGTAAGGGTGTAAGTACTAGGGTTATCATATTTACAAATAAGAAGACAGTGACCTTTGTAACCAAGTCCCCTCTACAATAATTATAGCTTGTTCTTATATAGCTCTTTTCAGGACTGAAGGCCCTCTCAAAGCGCTTTACAGATATATACATTATTACCCCGGTTATCGGATTCAGGCTTATCCGCACACAATGTATGCAAGCTCTCCACTCCCTGGGGAGCATTCCAGCCAGGCGTCATTTACTATCTCTGTTATTGTATCCTTGTGCAGGAACTGTCACCAACCAACGACACCAACCTGGTCAAGTCTCTCATGAATCTCATGGACAGTCTCTTTGATGAGTTCCAGGAGGATGGCGCCGTGGCCAAGATGGATGAACGCGCAGTGGTGGGATGGATTGAGGTATGGTTCGCTGCTTTGGTTTGTCAAATTCCCATCCTCTCTTTTTAAACTTTGGAGTGTGTCATTATTTTTGGAGAAAAAGACAACTTGGTATGATAAATTGTGTATAAAATTTTACTTTCTTATGTATATAAATTTGTTGTCACCTATTTGCAGAGTTTTTTGAGAGTAAGCTTGAACTCATATACATGTACATATATATATTCATATAAATACCAAATACAACTGTTTTATTGAAAAAAATATGACATACATGTAATAAAGATTAAAACCAAATGAACCACAAATACTTAATTTCTCCTTTTCCTTGGAATAAATTTCATGGCTGCCTTAGGAATATTTCTAACACAGAATGCATAGCCATACATTGTACATATTAATGCACCACATTTTTATGGTTCGTTTGCTTTAGAGTAAAAATATCAATTATATTCAATACATATACTTTTTTGTTTTGGATATTGATATAACATGTATTTACACATTTTTATAATCAATAGGGCATCTACCTGTTCTCCTACGTGTGGTCTATTGGTGCCAGCATCTCTGGTGAGGGTCGAATCAAGTTTGATCTTCTACTCCGAGAGCTGATAGCTGGAGGACTCTCAGAAGAATCGCGAAGCAAGTTCCGTCTCATTGAGTTTGTTGATCCGCCCATCAAGCCGTTTACAATGCCATTTCCCAAAGAGGGCAGCATCTATGATTACAGATTTATCAAAGAGGTGAACAGACAACGATGATTGAGAAGTTTTATGTACATGTTAGTGGTAATAGATACATCGTTTGAACATTTGACTCTATGATATTAAACAAATATACCATGCACTGAGAGGTTCTAGTTGAAATTATGGATCGAGGTGGCAGGAATAGTACGCCCCAACGAAAATAGTGCCGAGGAATCCATAATTTCACTAGTGGCTTGAAATAGTGCAAGATATATTTTTCAAATCAACCTTCATAAAAAATAATAATGATAATAACAATAATAATACTGTCACTGACGTAGTGAAGAGTGCAGTGGGAGCAGTGCGCATTGGACCGATAGCACATTGATCTTGATTGATCGCATATATATGACGTCATCCATGGTATAGCGCCGTGGTATAGCGCACTATAACATAGATGACGTCATGGTTACATCATAGCAATGTTATGTTTGGTCATGTGATGCTATGTTGACCAATCACTGAACAGGATTTCATTGATCAAAAATATAATCATAAATACTGTACAATTATAATAATAAATAATTACATTGCTTATATATCGCCTAACACTTACTTTGTCAGAAGTCTCTAAGCGCTCTACAATAATGCAGCATAATTATAAAGTGCTATATTCTTATTATATTACTAGAGTTACTATTGGTTCAATTTACTTGTGTTATATTAATTATACAATAGAACACACACATTTTGATTGGAAGAGTAAGCTAAATATCACAGTTTACATACAATTTGGTTTTTGAAGTGGGAAGATGATACTCGGAGAGCATTTTGAACTGTACAAGTGGGCACTTCTTGTACATCTTTAGCTCAAAAGACTATCTTCAAAACTTAAATATTAAAAATTGAATTATCAGAAAATTCAAGTTATTTTGTGAGTGACAATCGCTTTAAATTTCAAAAGCTTGCAATGCCACGTGATCTCTCCATTAGGATCTTGGTCGATGGGAGTTGTGGGTAGAGGAGATAAAGGAAGCCCCACCCATTCCTAAAGATGCTGCAGTCAACTCCATCATTGTGCCAACTATTGACACAGTCCGTTATACTGCCCTGATGAAGCTGCTGGTTAGCCATCAAAAGCCTTGCCTCTTTGTTGGTCCAACCGGTACTGGAAAGTCAGTCTACATTACGGTAAGCTCAGAATCAATCAAACAATTTTTTAAAGATATTGTTATAGATAGTTTACATGTACTCAGAAAATAGATCAATTAGATGCTGCTCTTTATAACGTTTCACTCTCCAACTGTTTATGGTGATATTCATCATATATCAATCAATTGTTTTTCCTACAGGAATTCTTGCTGAACAATCTGGATAAGGAATTGTACAAACCCAACATCATCAACTTCTCTGCCCAGACGTCTGCCAATCAGACCCAAGACATCATCATGTCCAAACTGGACAAGCGTAGGAAGGGAGTCTTTGGACCACCCTTTGGCAAGAAGACGGTAAGTTTGTGGAATTGTTGAGAGGTCATTCCTGTCAAGGCACTCTAGTAGACACATTCGGTCACATGTAATATAATAGCTGAATAATTACTTATACTATCATTAACAAGTTTTATTTATTTATTTATTTATATATTCATTTATCTATTTATTTATTTATTTATTTATTTATTTATTTATTTATTTATTTATTTATTTATTTATTTATTTATTTTTTATTTTATTTATTTATTTTTTTTTTTTGGGGGGAGGGACAATTGCACTGTACTGATTTATTTTGATTTGATTAATTAAAGGGATATGACCTCCATAATGTAATTTAAAGTGTCATGTTCAGTGTTTAATAGTGAGATAGGTTAAGTCCTGTTGTTCCTTTTAGTCTCAAGAAATTAAATGTATAAGTTATGTTATAGACATTTTAGTGTGCCTTTTGTTTAGTTTTCAATTTTTATTAAAAGTTATTAAATTAACTGGAATATGATTTTTTGTAATCCAAAGAAATTACATGTATTTTGTCAACGTATGCCTGTAATGATCTCATGAATAATCATTATATGACCGTACATAGAATGTTTCAGTTCTTGATATTCCTTCTTTCTGTGTGTGTGTGTGTATTAGATTGTGTTTGTTGATGATCTGAACATGCCTGCCAGAGAGGTGTATGGAGCCCAGCCTCCCATAGAGTTACTACGTCAGTGGTTGGACCATTGGAACTGGTATGATCTCAAGGACTGTACAGCCATGAAGCTGATTGATATTCAGATCATGGCTGCCATGGGACCCCCAGGTAACATACTTCTCATAGATCACTAGAGTTGAATAACAGATTATGAAATGTATACATCTTATTGAAAATAAAGAGGTGTTCAAAGCGTAAGAGTTGACATCTTGTACTTCGTAATTTTGACATGTAAGTGGTATTTATGAGATGCTGTTACGTGCATCCACTTCTATCCCTTGTGACTTGGGCTACCCTCCTTGAATAATAATAATAATAGTCCGTTCTTGTATAGTGCATAATACTTAGTCTCTATTGCTTCCAAAGAGCTTTGGAAATTAAAATGACTGATATGATTAACATAGTTAACTGTCAAAGATAAAGGCAGTGAAATTAGTTACCTTGAATGAAAATAAGTTGTTACCGTTTCCAACAAATCTGACTCTCTCCATAATATCTATCTTATTTCTTTTGTTCTCGCCATCAGGTGGTGGTCGTAACCAGATTACCCCACGATTCCTGCGTCACTTCAACACCATGACAATCAATGAGTTTGATGACTCTACTATGGTAGCCATCTTCAGTAAGATCATGACTTGGCACATCTCTGCTAGGTAGGTTTACCACTCCGTTGCCTCAGTACAGAGCACAGCTGTTTAAGAACTATTCCATGTAATGCCTATTTCAAGACAATCTTAAGAGTATTTTAAAAGAAGTCTATCTGTTTATTATAGAACTTGTTGGGAGTTGGTAGAACACAAATTCATGAAGAAGCTCTTTTCAAGTGTTACTTCTATATTCAGATTTTAGGGATACCATCAATAACATTTATTGAATCTAAGTAATACCTATACTAGGCATGGCTTGGGTTTCATTCCATTAATACCTCTTTTGACATATCACGTAAAGGCAAAGTAAAATATAGTACTAAAAATCAAGCCAAAGATGTCCTTTTAGACCAGCAATTTTTGCTATTTGTAATTCGGTCTTTTAAGCTTAGATTTTGAGATATATAAAGCTTGAAATTTAAGTAATAATAATATTTTTCTCATTTCTTGTTATGTACTCGATCATCATTACCTTGGCAGAAAGTATGTATCATGCACTACATGTTATGGTTCACACATTTCAAACTGTTAAATGTTTTCTTGTAGAATGTTTTATTGTTATTCAGCATTCATTATCACTCTAGTAACATTTTGCAAAAATGTTTTTAGTTTTTCTTGTTTTCTAATCCCAAGTTCCCCCCTTCCTGTTTTCTGTTTAAATGCAATACCGTAGTATGTACTTATGAGCACATATATAGTTATATGAATTGGATTTGAAAATCTGCAAAACCTGTATAACAAATCAGGTTTTAAAAATTTTGTCTTTCTCGTATAATTATGTCCCTCTTAGATTTTTGCGATATTCCATGGCCATATATCTCTTCAAGAATACATATTTTTGTTATTGTTTTTTTATGTGTGCAAAGAAAGTTTTTGGATTTCAAAGCAGTTTTGTGACTGCATGACAATGTTACTCTGTTAAAACTAGGATTCCAATTATACTGCACACAAGTACATCAAAGCACCATGAAAATATGAATTCAGTTTTCCTGTCAAGCATGTCACTAGAATCTGGCTGAATGATGAATCAACCACACTCAATGACCTTAAATAGATAGGAATTATTGTTGTAATAAGAGGATGATCGAATTACTGATGGTTCATTCATTAATCATCTTAGGGAAAATGGAGCTACTGGACTTTTTAATGAAATATAACCAGCCAGAATGTGTTTTATGATCAGGGAAACTACCTTATAATACCCTTTCTGAATATGAAGTTATGAAATACAACAAGTTAAATAGAGCAATTCTAAGCAATGTGTCCTGTATGACTAAAATCCATTTATTTCATCCAAAAATTAATATCGTTCAACATATTTATTGGTCAATGATTTTTCTGGTATCACTAACATTATTCAGTGGAAATGTCATTTAGACTTTTAATGAAATGAAAAAAATAGCATAAAAATGTCATACAGGACACATGACACAGAATTGCTGAAAACATCAAATGTTTCAAAGTAAAATCTGCATCAGATTTAAAAACTAATTACTGTCTATACTTATTTTATCACTACAGATCTTTAAAGAGTAGATTGTGCTTTTACTCATTCTCAAGTTAAGGGAGATTGGGTCTTTTGATATTCTGATTGTATTATACATTTCATGTTTTGTATGTTTGTGCGCACTTCAGGGATTTCTCCAAGGCGTTTGAGCCGGTTGTAGACCAGATTGTATCAGCCACTGCAGAGGTGTACAAGGCAACCATGTCCAACCTTCTGCCCACGCCAGCTAAGTCTCATTACCTGTTCAACTTGAGAGACTTTGCCCGTGTGATCCAGGGTGTGCTGCTCTCCATACCGGACTACTGTGAGACCCCAGCTGTTATGAAGAGACTTTGGGTCCATGAGGTAAGTTGGTTGAAGTCATGTAGAGAGGTCTTTTGGTTTACAGAGGAATTAAGGATTATTAAAAGAGAGATTGCCAGTCATGGTATTGATGTTAGAAGAAAAAATTATGTACAGATACATGACTGTATGCTGTGCAGTATTTGGATAAGAAATAATTTTAATTTTAAAAGAACATCTATACAGGAAGCATATTATACACTTTAAGGTCTGTGGCATGCCCTACTTGGTGAGACATATCTTTTCTTAAGTTGTTTCAATTCAGGTTTTAAGTGTATCAATAGGCCTTTGGACATCTTAGATAAGAATAAAACTCTTATTGTTTTTAGTTTTTTTTTAAATCTAAAATTCAGTGGTTGAATTGATCAGTGGCTAAATGTGTGGCATTGTTAATATAGGAAAATTATAATAGGAATGTCATTTGTAAGGAATGTTATTGATGGTAGTTATCTCCATAACATTTCTGCAGATATTCCGAGTCTACTATGATCGTCTTATTGATGACAATGATCGCAAATGGACAGTGAACTGTGTGATGGATATCATGCAAAGCCACCTGAAGGAGAACTTCCACACCATCTTTGCTCATCTCGACTCCAACTCGGATGGGAAAGTGGAGGAGGATGACCTCCGCAGCTTGATGTTCTGCGACTTCACCGATGCGAAGAACGAGAACAAGAACTACATCGAGGTGCTGGATGTGGAGAAGTTGAGGATGATTGTGGAAAGCCACTTGGAAGAGTTCAATGCCATGAGCAAGAAGCCAATGAACTTGGTTATGTTCAGGTAGGTTTAAGAGGGTCAAGATACAGGCAAAACAGTGGAGGTATCAATGCGCCAAAAGACAAAATGAAGAACACTTGTGGATTTTCAGGTGGATATGTTGCTCATTTTGTCTTTTGCAGCTCTACCTCAGACTCTTATCAATACAAGCTCTACTAGTAATTCTTTAAATGTTGCTAATGTTTGTCTTTTAAAAGCAAAAAAAGATGCTTCTAAGTAAATTTGAATGCTTGGATGTATGTAAATCATTATGTTCTGAGGAGTTGTTTTGCGAAAAATGTAGTAATTTCTCGCCACTTTATTCAATCATTTTGTTTCTCAAGGGCTCATGTTACAAATACTTTTAATTGATTTTGTAATTCAAGTTTACTATTGTGTTCCTCTCTCTATAAAGGTTTGCTATTGAGCATGTATCCAGGATCTCTCGTGTGATCAAGCAGCCTAAGGGTCACTGTCTTCTTGTAGGTGTTGGTGGTAGCGGACGTCACTCCTTGACCCATCTGGCTAGCCATATGGCCGACTATGAACTCTTTGAGGTTAGTGAATGATATAAATCGGTGTTACCAAGAAATTGGTAGAAAAATTGGTAGCAGAAGTAATAAACAAAGAAGAAAATTGGAAGTGGCAAGCCTTTGAAAGTTAACACATGCCTCAAAGAGCAATTAAGTGACATACATTATATTTCAACTCAGAACAGATTACACCAGTTTCACATAATCTACCTTGTCTATCAATGTCATTTTGCAAAAACCTTCCCTGTACATATATGTTCAGTAGTATCATTGAAGTGTGCTCATATTCTTGGAGTTGCGATAGGAATATACATGTACATGTCTTCATAATTTTAATGTTTTGATGTTATGTGTTTATCATTAACCTATCAAACGTTACTTGTTAATGTAATCAAAGACAGGTCAAATAACACATAAATTTCACATGTTATTTAAAAAAAAAAAAAAAAAATTCATGAGGTGTTTAAAAACACATTTTTTCTAATTTCTCTAAATATTCCTTATTGTTTGTAATCAATGTAATTTCCATATAATATGGTTATTTTGTTTTATTTTTAAATGCTCTGTATCTTATGAAAAGGTGCTTTATGTATGAAATGTTGATGTATTCAATCTTGTGAATGTGATTGATTGATATGACAGGTTGAGATCTCCAAGAATTACACATCTGTTGAATGGCATGAGGACCTGAAGGTCATCTTGAGGAAATCAACAGAGGGAGATCAACATGGAGTATTCTTATTCTCTGATACACAGGTAAGCTTGGTCCTAGTTGCCTTTCTTCATTCCTCAATTCTACTCTTAATTATTCTTAAACTAATTATTCCGACTTGTACATGTATGTCACGTATCTGTATGTAAAATACAATAAGTTTCATTCCCCATTTTTACATTTTTTTTCCCTGTATATTTTATTTCATTTCTTACATAAGTCAAAATGAGGTACTAAGTAAGAAAAGTATTTTGCCTGCTTCATTTCATTGATTACACCAAATATTACCTGTGTTTTATCCCATTGATTGTCACACAAATTTATTACTCATGAAAGGTCATCCCGTGGAAGACACAAACAACCTTCTCATTCCTGTGCTTGAACCAAATACAAGATTTTGGTAGATTTGAAAATTTTGAATAACAAAAGAATACTTGAATTTGCATTGATATGTGTGTAAATGAACAACATTTTGTTTTTCATTAGACCAAATCCAGTACTAACCATATATTTGTGTCTCTTTCATTGTTTCAGATCAAGCAAGAATCATTCCTTGAGGACATCAATAACCTTCTCAATGCTGGTGAAGTTCCCAATCTCTTTGCAACAGATGAGAAGGCAGAAATCTGTGAAAAGATGAGAATCGTAGACAGGTTTGTGCTCAATACCCTTTGATTTTAAACATCATCTACCATGCAAATCAACCATGCCTAATTGATGGTGATAGTTAACAGTGATATCTGTACTATTGATGGAGAGAAAAAAAAGTGTGAAATAAAGGGACTTCTAGACCTGACTTATAAAGAGTTGCGATTGATCCAAATTAATCACAAGTCTTCCAATCAATCGCAAATTTGCAGCCTCCTATCTCCTATGTACATGGTTGCAATTGATATCAATCGTAAATAAGTTGCAATTAATCTCAACTCTTTGTAAGATGGGGCACTGCTCTCCTCTTTTGAGTCATTTCCCAATTTCATTAGTACCTAGAATCCCATAAATACATGCATGAAATGTGATGGACACTTATTGTTTTCTGATAATCTAAGATGTTTTTGGATTTCCTGTTTTTAACTTTGACCATAGCTATAATATTCTCTTAGATATTTGTGTTGAATGAAGTATGCCACAAACTCGCAATATAAACGGGACAGTGCTTTGAATAATGCATACTGGATGAATAACTTACTAACAAATGTGCAGTAATATACTCTATTTGATTTTAAGTAACAATGATATCTATCTCACTCCTTGTAATGGACTCCATCATCATTATCTTGGCAGAAAGTATGTATTATGCACTACATGTTATAATGCATTTAATCTTGTTTCAATCGTTGTCACTTGTATGGAAGTATTGTTAGTATTCATAATATGTAATGAGTTTAATTATATCTGTAGTATAATCTGCAGAGATTATTATCAGTACCCAGTAGATTTTCTCCTTTGCTTCTCCCAATACATCATCCCTATGATGATTAGTGTGGAATTATTTCTTTCTTTCAACACAAATCAGTATACAAATGTCTATAAATGTCATATAACCTTCAATATTTATCTGTAGTTTTATTTGCTTTCAAAATTCACTCCTCTTTGTTTTTGTTAACATGTAGCCTGGTAATTATTATAATCTTACATGTACATGTAGATATATAATAATTTAGCCTTGCATAGTATATGTACATGTAGATCAAATATTAGGATTATATTATACAAACATTGGAAGAGAGCACATGCAAGCTTGCCAGTTCAAGCACCAATGAACTCTCCAAACCCAATATTTTCCCAGCTGCTTTGATGGCTCAGAAATGTAAATAGCAAACTCTAGTGTCATAGAAAGTCAAATCCATTAATCAGATTCAGATTGCAGCATTGTACAAGTACATGTAGTATCTCACTCTCAGTTATACCCTAAGTTTCTGCATGTGAAATATTGCAAAGGACAAAACAAACTTGATGAATGTGTCTGTATCGACATCAATCTTGTATTGTCTCAAGGATGTCACTTGATCTGACTAGATAATTGATGAATCTCTTACACACAGTTACCTTTCATGGAAAGGAATCATCGGTGCGGCCAGAGGTTGAACTGAAATGGCAGAATTATCAAACATTATGTCATATAAAGTGTATATACTGGATTTTTTCGGCTCAAATAGGACTAGCGAGGGTGCTATAATCATGAAACTTTCTCCTCAAATTACTTTTGTTGATGTTTTTGTTGGTTGTATACATGTAGGTAGATATTTCAATTCATTAAAAGACAAGAAAAGAACCAAATGGCATGGTTAGCTCTATCTATACAGCCAAGGTTAATGGATAAATGTTTGTTTATGACAGGCAACGTGACAAGTCCAAACAGACTGATGGCTCTCCCATTCAACTATTCAATCTCTTCATTGAGCGTGTGCGAGAGCAGCTCCATGTGGTGCTGGCAATGAGTCCTATAGGAGATGCCTTCAGGAACAGACTCAGGAAGTTCCCTTCTCTTGTCAACTGTTGTACCATCGATTGGTTCCAGGTACATCTGCCCTCTTAATTCATCTTTCAAAGATTTTCAAGAATTTTTTATATGTTGAGAGCTTATAAATAGTTTGAAGGAACAAAACAATAAGTTAAATTCAAATATATACAACTGTTGGTCAATTAGTAATGCCTCTGTTTCTAATGTCATATGATGACAGAAAAGAGTTGGGAGATGTAGAGACATTTATTGTTAATTTGCTTGTAGAGAAATAACATTTATATAATTGGATTTGTTATCTCGGTCATGAATGACTATTATACAGTATCTGAGATATTATAGGTATCATTTAAATGTAGATTCTGATTTTATGCTTATTTTCAGGTAATATAATTGCTATCTTTAGGGGTTTAAATGAGTACTATGTTGGCACCTTGAGCATAGCTATTGGTTTAGGGCTTATGGATATGTAGAATAGCAAATAAGTGGGGGAAAAGGGATTGATTTATCTTAATTATTCTCTATTATAGTCGTGGCCTGAAGATGCTCTGCAGGCTGTTGCATCCCGCTTCTTGGATGATGTTGAGATGGATGATGACATCAAATCGGGCTGCATCAACATGTGCAAGCTGTTCCACACCACCACCCGTACCCTCTCTCAGAAGTTCAAGGATGAGCTGGAGAGGCACAACTACGTGACTCCCACCTCCTACCTGGAGTTGATCAATACATTCAAGACTCTACTCAACAAGAAGAGAATGTAAGTTGTCTGAAAGTTTGGTTCAGTTCTGCCTTTATGATTCGTTTGTCATTGTTGTTTTTTATTAGCACATATGATTATGTTTCCGTTTCAATGTAATACTTCATTCATGAGTTACCATTATTTTTATGTCAGCATCTTTTTTAAAGATTTGCATTGTACATCCATAGTAGGTAAGCTGGAGAGTAAATTAAAGGTTACAAAATTAAACTAAAAGTTTTTTGACTAACTAACAGTGCGAACTTCATTGTCTATTTAAATATACAGATGCCAACAATAATCTTTAATCAGTGTATAGCATAGCAGTTATGTATGTATCAAAGAGGTGTGTTGGAATAGATACAAAAAACGGCAGCCAGGAGATTGGCTGTATTGAAAATTCAGTCTTTGCTGTTGACCCTACAAAATGACCATGCTCAATTAAGATTAGGTTATAGAACTATGAGCGTCCATCACAGTCACATGACACAAGGCCTGGTTGATTTTTTATTTGCAGGGATGTGTACCGTAACAAGCGTCGATATGAGGTTGGTCTTGAGAAGCTCCAGTCAGCCGCCTCACAGGTCTCTACTATGCAGGGGGAGCTTGAGGAGCTTCAACCTCAGCTGGTGGTTGCTAGCAAGGAAGTCGATGAAATCATGGTGGTCATCGAGAAGGAGTCTATCGAGGTTGCCAAGACAGAGAAGGTAACAGTTTCAAAAGGTTTTCATAAGACCAGTGACATACAACCCAACCATTAAAACTGAGTGCTTAGTCGCTTAGTATACCTATCTTATTTAACACAAAAATGATGAAGGAATTTATGACGTGAAAAGAATGCAAAATTAATAATCCTCACAAGAAGTTTTCAAAGTTTTGGAGTATTAAAAAGTGAAGACCTTTATAAATGATATCCTAATATTATCAAAATAATTATAACAAAAACTTTGTATCAAGGTGCTGCACATACTGAATAATTTTTTTATTTTGAAATATAATATTATTAAAGATGATGATGATGTCTTGTATAGCACTGTTATATCTGCCACCTTCAGTGTGTGACGCATGATCAGCCTCATATTAAGTCGATGTAAGTATATTCTCATTTGTGAAAATTTATATCTGACTAGATTGTGAAAGCTGATGAGGAGGTGGCTAACAAGCAAGCCATGGCTGCTAAGGCAATCAAAGATGAATGCGACGCGGATCTAGCTGTAGCTCTTCCCATCCTGGAGTCTGCTCTATCAGCCCTTAACACTCTCACACCACAGGTAAGAATCAGGGTTGGACCAACATTCACATGCTATTACAGGAGGTTTTAGGGTCTGAACAAGTTTGTTTTGTTACCTAAAAACACTCTGATTTCTTTTTCCAAACTTTGCTAATTATCTCTCAAAATCATTGCCAACAGGAGCAATGTCATTCCTCAAATAAGCAATGGATGTCAAAAAGAATTAAATAGTTAAATGAATGATAACTAGTAATTTCAACATAAGTGTGTCATGTGTGATTTTTGAGTTTGGTTTATATTGTGTCTCCAGCAGAAGGCGTAATCGATCCATACACACACACAGACTAAGATGTCAGTACTATGGCGCCTTGAAATGCAGTTTTAGGCAGATGATATATGTGTGTTTTTTAGTAGTATTATCATTTTCCCATGCATTACAAGTAATTTCTTATGGTTTGAATATAACTTTTGAATGGCAGGATATCACTGTAGTAAAGGCTATGAAGAGCCCCCCTGCTGGTGTAAGGCTTGTGATGGAAGCCGTCTGTATTTTGAAAGGAATCAAACCTGACAGGATCCCAGATCCAGGAGGTTCTGGGAAGAAGATTGAAGACTTCTGGGGCCCATCCAAGAGGATGCTCGGAGACATGAAGTTCTTGCAGAGTCTCCATGAGTACGACAAGGTGAGTTCAGTTGTCTGGTGATAACATACCTGCCTACCCTTCCAAATTATCCAGAATATTCAGATTGTCTGGATTTTTTTGGACCTAAAAATTTGGAATATTCAGATTTTTCACAATTTTGAAATCTCCATGGTAAGGCAGTGCGAACCCTGCTAGAAACTCCTAATTTTATTTTCAGATGTTGGCAGGTATGTGATATTGGGATAATGAAGATGTGTTGAGTGGGATGGATGTGAACATGTATACAATTGAGAAGGGGGATGAGGATGATGGTAGGATGGGGTATAAGGCAGCAATGACAGAACATTGCAAATTGATCTATATGTATATAAATATGAAAATATGTTAAAATGTACCATCATCGAACGATTGAAAGAGGAAAAATTAATGAATTGAATTGAATTGAATTGAACATAAAGGAGACAAGACAAGTAATTGATAATGAGTTTTTTTTTTAAAGAATGAGAAAGAGATCATCTTTTTTTAAAATCTAAATTATGTTAAAGAAAACCTGTGCAAGAATCTCACCAGCTCAGCTATATACAAATCCTACTGTACAGTGACGTCATTAAAGTTTCATGAATATTTCTTTCTTTCTTTGTAGGATAACATTCCTGCCAACATCATAAAGACAATTCGTACCAAGTACGTCCCCAACCCAGATTTTGATCCTGTTAAGATCCGACAAGCCTCTACAGCCTGCGAGGGTCTCTGCAAGTGGTGTCGTGCCATGGAATCATATGACCAGTAAGATTTACTATTACTGAATGAGTCTGGAAACCATATGAAGCAGTGAAGATGTGGCAAAAATATTGTTGTGATCACATGTAACATCTTGATTTGGGGATACCAAGATAACGTAATGAGGTCATCACTGGTAACATGCTGGCAACATGAGTTTCCATTTTCAGAAATATGTTCATCATAGCAACTCTTCTTTAAAAATCTTATTCAAAGCTCAAAAAAGCTCAAATAGGTAAGAGGAACAGGAGGAAATTTACAAGCATTATTTCCTTTTTAATGCTCTGTTTCTGTCTCTCTGTTTATCTCATTCATGATCTCATTATTAAAATGACAGTTTTGATTAATATCACAAAAGATGGGTACCCTCTTTAAAGAGAGACAGAATATTGTAAGTATTCAGTGATTCCTCTGTATTAAACACTTGTGTGATGTCTTTCAAATCTTCAGAGTGGCTAAAGTGGTAGCCCCCAAGCAGGAAGCCTTGGCCGCTGCTGAGGGTGAGCTCAAGGTAGCCATGGGAAGCCTGGAGAAGAAACGAGCAGCTCTCAAGGAGGTCCAGGACAAACTCAAGAAGCTTGAAGTAAGTGGGATCAGGAAACTTCTGGTCATGCTGTGTCAGGGGTCCCTTTTATGCATTAAAACAGGGATTTCAATCAATCGAATAGAGAGCCTATTAGCTAATCAGTTCCCTATCTTAGAGTAGCGATTGATCCAAATCAATTTCAAGTCCTCCAATCAATCACAATTTTGCTGTCTCGTATCCCTCATGAAAATAGTTTCAATTGATATTAATCGCAAATAAGTTGTAATCAATAACAACTCTTAAAAGACTGGCCCAGGATTTACAATACTATTTTAATGACAGATGAAACCTGATTGCCTTAAAATTGTGAGAAATTCATATCTGGTTACTATTGATTACTGTGTGCAGCAGGGCATTGTAACCTATTATTATAATTCACTTACACAATTTTGTGCGCTTCAACCTGTAGATGTCAATTTGTGCTCCGAAACCAGATTTTGAATCCCTGGAGTTCTTGTTGTTCCTGCTTGTTACCAACAATGCTTCAAATATTGTTGTATGGTTTATCAAACATTATATGGATAATGCTACTATAAGTTCTATGGCATCAGATGACTAGTAATAAACATCAAAGTGCACTATTGATATGCCATGCCTTTAGATTTTGATATTAAATAGTCCTGTGTCAGTGGAAAATATTGTGTGTGTTTTTTTTCCCAGAACATTCACACTCTTTCTTGAACCTAACATTTCAAATGAGTTCTTTGATCTTTGATATTGCAAGTGTACATTAAGTTTCACCAAGACTTGATGTGAATATCACACAAATGGCATCCCATGTTTGTGTGTCAGCCTAGTACAAGACAAGACATCAATCTAGGGTTTGCTGGTACTCTGCTACATGTGCATGTATGGAGTCATATAATACTGTTGCCAATGGCTATTTATGAGAACAAATCGTTGAATTCTTTTACCAGGACAAGCTTGAAGCTAACAAGAAGAAGAAGCTAGATCTTGAGAATCAAGTGGGCCTGTGTTCTAAGAAGCTGGAAAGAGCTGAGCAACTCATTGGTGGACTAGGAGGAGAGAAAGACAGGTCAGACAGACTAATGTAGCATGTAGTGTAGTGGTTTATCCTTGGGGTGTACATTTAGTGGGTCATTGGTGGACTAGGAGGAGAGAAAGACAGGTCAGACAGACTAATGTAGCATGTAGTGTAGTGGTTTATCCTTGGGGTGTACATTTAGTGGCTCATTGGTGGACTAGGAGGAGAGAAAGACAGGTCAGACAGACTAATGTAGCATGTAGTGTAGTGGTTTATCCTTGGGGTGTACATTTAGTGGGTCATTGGTGGACTAGGAGGAGAGAAAGACAGGTCAGACAGACTAATGTAGCATGTAGTGTAGTGGTTTATCCTTGGGGTGTACATTTAGTGGGTCATTGGTGGACTAGGAGGAGAGAAAGACAGGTCAGACAGACTAATGTAGCATGTAGTGTAGTGGTTTATCCTTGGGGTGTACATTTAGTGGGTCATTGGTGGACTAGGAGGAGAGAAAGACAGGTCAGACAGACTAATGTAGCATGTAGTGTAGTGGTTTATCCTTGGGGTGTACATTTAGTGGGTCATTGGTGGACTAGGAGGAGAGAAAGACAGGTCAGACAGACTAATGTAGCATGTAGTGTAGTGGTTTATCCTTGGGGTGTACATTTAGTGGGTCATTGGTGGACTAGGAGGAGAGAAAGACAGGTCAGACAGACTAATGTAGCATGTAGTGTAGTGGTTTATCCTTGGGGTGTACATTTAGTGGGTCATTGGTGGACTAGGAGGAGAGAAAGACAGGTCAGACAGACTAATGTAGCATGTAGTGTAGTGGTTTATCCTTGGGGTGTACATTTAGTGGGTCATTGGTGGACTAGGAGGAGAGAAAGACAGGTCAGACAGACTAATGTAGCATGTAGTGTAGTGGTTTATCCTCGGGGTGTACATTTAGTGGGTCATGGATTCAAATTTTGGAATTTTGTTTTATGTCTCTGCCCACTGAAGATGGTGTCAGAGGCATAACAATACACTTATGTTATTTTTAAAACTCTACTTTATCACGATATATTCATATCTCTATAATAGTCTGTTATTCATGTAGTCAGAAATAGGGCAGTTCACAAAGCAGCCTGTTTGCTTTAAGATTAGGTGCTTAATTGACCCCTATAGCTATTTTAAAGTTCTTGTTATTAATATAGTTTGCAAGCTCTTAATGATATACCCCTCTTTTACTTAAACTCATATTATATACAATAGGCTACTGTATATTTTTAATGGGATTTCAGGCTTAGTTGCTGTTTGTATAAATTTGTTATGCTAAGTATTTGACTCTCCACCGGTTAACCTTCAGTAATTCAATGAAATGAATTGATGCACTGAATATTCCATATTTCTAATCAAGCATTGAATCATTTAACATACCAGTACCTCAATGGTAAAAAACTGATTACGGTTAATTTGTTTAACAAGGTTGAACATTCTTTGTTGTTTAGATGGAACCAATCAGCTGCTGACCTTGGAAAACTCTACATCAACTTGACTGGTGATGTGCTCATTTCTTCTGGTCTGGTCGCATACCTAGGTGCATTCACTTCTGCCTACAGACTGGTGAGTTAAAACTAGCACAATCTTTTTACTATATAAAGGATATATTGACTGCTTTGAGAGGCATAGTGGTTTCTATAGAGTCAAGGGATACTCAGAACCTGCTATGACCCCAAGGCGCTTGCGCTGCGGGGTCATAGCAGGTTGTGAGTTTCCCGAGACCCTTTAGAAACAACTATGCCTCGAATATTAAAAGCAGTCAATATATATTTTATATACCGAAAAAGGGGAAAATGTTGACTCACCTATTTAGGTTTCCATAAATTGAAATCTTGGCATAGCTGTGTCCTCCATTTTGCCTCTTTATTGACAAAAAATTGGAAACTAAAAACCCCAGTATTTTGCAATCGAGACTAGTACACAAAATGGCGATCGGTCGTCTGCGCTGCGTGGATTGGTAGATTCGTCGCCTAAATGCAGCGACCAAAATCGAATTGCACTCAAACACCGTTAACGGTATTGCGCATCGGTCATCGCAAAAAAGAAACTAATATGGTATAACACGTAAACCAAAATGGGAATCGCAGCAAAATGACGTCACGTTTGACAGCCATGGAAAAAGTGCTATAAAAATGGATATAAACCGGTAGAGCCATGGAAAAATGACTATGAATTTCAATTAGCGGGCATGGTTAAGAACATGACTGCATTTTCAACCAATCACAAGACAGGATTAGTAAAGAATCTTAAAATGAGGTATATAACATATGATATAGTATGGATGTTCTGTTGCTGTAGCCTTGATTGGTAGCCATCAACTTTTGGTGAATAGTCTACACACAAGATGAAAGAGGTAGGGCACAAATTGAGTCTTAATGAATGCAAACTGTATTCACAAAGGTTGCTATGACTACCAAAGTTGCCATGCCTGATGTTTGCCTACCAGTGCAATTACAACTGCAATCCAATTAAGTACAATGTCATTGAAGAGAATTGAATGATTAATCCATACATTTTGTAAGTTGCACAGAGTTTAATACCTTGGTGTTTGGGTTCACTGTAAAAAAGGAAGATATTCAATAGATACAAAAGTGCATTTATCAAAGCAAAAGCTTTAAAGATCAGAAAGCTTTGGAAATTACTTGTATGGATTCATTATAAGTGGACTTGAAGAGTGAACTGTTCAAGCTATCACAGCTTAAGGGAGGAATATATTTACTCTATATAAAGAAACTGCATGTTAGCAAATGCCTTCGATAAAATTGAACATAAAACAAAATCTTCATATTAATTCATATTCATCAGGGTTCTGTTCAATTTCAAACCCACAACTTGGAACCCTAGTAGAAGTTCAAACAACTCAAGTAGCTAATCAATTTAACGGAGTACAGTGGAAGAATAAGCAAGTCATGGATTCCAAAGCAGCCATTGTTTCATGTCTAATAGGAAGCTATGATATTGCATTTTTTCTTTCAGGTCTAACATCTTGTGTTATTCCTAGCCACTTTTAGATAGAAGTTTGAAAAAGTTTTCAGCCTTTTGGAACAGCATTCTAATGTTCCATTTGAATGCAAAGTTCTTTAATTGCTGTAATTGTTATATCATCAATGTTCAAGTCATCTAACTTTATCATTAATATTTATCTAGCATTGTTTTTTAATTGCTTAGCATCATTGGTATTATCTTATTTACAAACGAGTCTGTCACACATTTGTTGCTATGTTTTGCCTGAACAAAGAGATCGCTACACTACTCATGCAATTCATCTCTGTTACATTCATGCATTTTTCCCGCTCCATGAGTCCTCTTCATTTTATGAGACATTAAGATGAGCTGTTGATTTATTTGAGTGCATGAGTAAACTCCTGGGTTGGTTTAACCCACATCTCTTGTGTTAGCTTACCTCAATCTTTTCTCACTTTGTTGATGTATGGATGGTTTGCTTGTTGACAGTAGTTTTCAGGGACGAACCCTCGTTGGTCATAATGCACAACAGAGGGTCTGAACTAGAAGGCTATTCAGAGGCTGCAGTCAATAGGCACTGTATGGTAGCTGCTCTGTTTGACATAACCAGAGACATCATGGACTTGTGTTGAAGTGTAGAATAATAGTCTGTGCCATCAGACTACATGTGTGTTGAAAGTGGGCTGCATCTGTATGATCTGGTATTTTGTTCTTCTCTAGATTGCATGGTCTTTGAAACATTACTCCACATGTTGATCCTTGTTATATATAGCACCACCATGGCAGGTTGAAAGTAACTGGTTTCCTTAAGTCTGCTTGAAAATTTTCATGAGTTCTTGTTTTTTTCATGAGTTTTGTACCTGTTGAAAGAAGGCTCATTTATTGTTTAGTTAACCAACCTTCAAATCAGTCATTGGTGGTATACCGGTATACATTTTCTGAGGAATTAAGTTCAATTTTATCATTAATGGAGTTACTAAATATCATCTGATGATTTAACTAACAATGTGTTCAACTTTGTGCATGCATCCTATATACATTCCAGTACTTTTTTTAATGAGAAGGTGTATATATGTTTGTATGTATGCATGTATGATTGTTCGGACGTGTGTACCTTGAATTTTTGAATTCATTACAATTGGAGAGATATGTCACAAATAGCAACAAAGTGATTCCTTGTAGACAAACTTGTGATTGACTGAACAAATCACAAATTTGAAATCTTTCATTTGTTGCTTATACTGTTGAATAGAAATGTTATTATCATTGGCTCAGTCAGTAGAGCGTCCGCCTCACAACCGGGAGGTCGTGGGTTCGAACCCCAGCTGCGTCATACCAAAAGACGTTAAAGACGGGAGTTGCTGCTACCTTGTTTGCTTTCAACAATATAAGGGATAGAGCAACGTTGATCTGGCGCTGCTCAGTGGCTGCCGGGCTTACAATCAATTGGGCAAAAAGAATTTCCATTTTTGGTTTAACATGATAAAATTTGGAGCGGATTTTATATTATTATTATTATTATTATTATTGACAAAGTATTATCAACACAGTTTATATCATGACTATTCTTTAATTTCTGATCTTTCTTTGTTAAACTTCTCTCTCATCATTTTTAATTTTTTTTGGTAGTCTTTCATTTTAGCTGTACATTAACCTCAAGCATTGTTAGTGTCTTAATTCATGGTAATTTCTCTTTGTCATCACATTGCTATTGTGTTTTTTCCCTGCCTTTAAAAAACTCTATGCAATAGTTTCTTTGCTGTTGCCATGTAACGAGAGGTCATAAAATGCACTCTGTTCGCTTGTAGATAGTTGAAATGGACTGAAGATGGCTTAGAGGAGTAGAAAGTTGTGTTAAAGAAGGTTGGAATGACGGAAGAAGGAGGGGAAAATTGGAAGAATTAGGGAGGAGGATAATGATTATCATTAGTCCATTTCTGTAATTTACTATTCAAATGGCCAAATACATCATTAAGCCTTTTGGGGGGCTAGATGTTTAGTGCATAAAGCGGTACATGAAATACAAATATTTGTATTGAAATTTGTCCTCATTCTTGTTTTTTCCCTTTAGAAATTGCTTTAAATATTTCCCATTCTCCATGAGTTATCTTTGCTCATTTCCTCAATTAATTGCAGCACTTGACAGGCTCTTCCCAAAATGTCAACATTGTCGTCAATTACGGGGCCAATTTTACATCTTCAGAGTGTGTGATAAATGGATTTTCATTAACAAGGGATTAGAGGAAATAGGAATAAAAATCCTTTGTCGTTAGGGCAGACTAGATTCTTGTATTTGCATCTCAATTCTAAAGTGGATGATATTACAACACCACTCCTCATTAAGCCTACATCCAAATAGTTGTGACGCTGTTATCATGTACATACATTTACAATATTCATCCAATTTATGGTTTGATCAGGAGCCCAATCATGTGCTTTAGTTTAGCATTGTGAAGGAATTTAGTTAATCAATCAAGTAAATGGCACATTAGTCCCTGAAACTGCTTACAAAGTGGTCGATATATCTTATTTGCCATGTAGAGCTTGCCCTTCTCTCATGATCAAATATGTGAGACATTGTGGGGAGTGATCTCATTCTGGTTAAGAACTTTGCTCTTAATGCGGCAGGGTCTTTGTATTTAAAGAAAATAATGATTGTAAGATTAGACAAAGTGTACAGTTTGCCAAGCTAAAAAGAGAACTGTGTTTTATTTTCAAGTTCTTAAGTTTTTGATATCATCTTTGACAAATTGACCATTTAATTTTTATCATTTGTTTCAAGGAATCCAAATTTTTTTTCAGTTGTTAATTATTTTTTAGAATGTGAACTTAATAGATTTCTCTAAATTCTTAAGAAATAAATCGTGGTTAGTGTGTTTTTTTTGGAAAAAGCTTTAAAAATCAACTGATATCATAAAACATAAATAGAACTAATTTACATTAATTTAATTCCATATACCTTTCTACCACCCTTTCTTCCTTACTCCTTGCTCCCCTTTCTCCCTTCCTCCCTCCCTTCTCTCCTCCCTCCCTCCCTTCTCTCCTCCCTCNCTTATGTCTCTCTATTTGTCTGTTTGTCTCTGTCTCTGTCTCTCTCTCTCTTTCTCTCTCTCTCTCTCTCTTTCTCTCTCTCACTCTCTCTCTCCTGTCTCCCTCCCTCCCTCCTTCCTTCCCTCCCTCCCTCAGTCCCTCCCTCCCTCCTTCCTTCCCTCCTTCCTTCATTTCCTACCTCTATCCTCCTACTCATTCACTTAATCTCTTGGTGGTATGAAGTTAAACTGGTATTTTTGTCCATAAGGATTAAAAAAGAGCCCTTTTAATATCTCTTATTTTAAGTTTATGAACTCATCAAATAGTTAAACCAATCTAATAACCCAATTTCTTTATCTCGTAAATGACACCTGTTGACATGTTAGTAAATAGAGTGATTGTAAATGGCCTTGGCCTGATATTGTGTTAATCACCAGGAGGGGGCAATCAATGATATCAGTCATAAAAAGCTGGAGGAAAGCCAAAGGTGGGGTTTAGATTTATCCCATGCCATTTATGAGAGGACTTTGAACCCACTCTGTTTGACCAGTTGCACAACTCTCAACCACAGTGTTTGGTCGTGGAGTATATTTTTCAGGAGTGGAATTAAAAAAAATTGATTTATTTAAACATGTTAACCTAAGCGTAGCTGTTTGATATGGTATAAGGCTCATGGAATTGTTGATACCATGTTCAGTCAGATAAAACACGTTATGGCACTGATTGTCTTTCAATTTATTGAATTGATGAAACATTACACTGAGAATTGAAACTCAACTGAAAGTAAATAGATGTTTAACATTAAGAATTTGGTCAATGGAATGCTGATATGATAACAGTCATTTTTAAAATCACAGCCCTAAATTTTCTCAGATCTATTGAAAGATTTAACCCATCCTATATGTTTTACCCCCCCCCCTTTACCATACAAACTGATTAAATTAAGAGTGTTTTGCATTTTGTATTTGGAAATGTGTTATCTCAACAAAGAAGAAAGATAATAAAATATTAAATGGGTCACATTTCAACAGGAAGAACAAGAAATGAAGGAGTTGAGGCTGAAAGAAACACAATTTGAACTTATTTATTGTAAACAAATATATTATTGAGTGAATTATATCATCATCTGACCATCAAAAGAGCCTGTGAATTTGGCTTTGTGTATTATTGTGCCTATTAGCCGTAAATACATTTATTGCGCTTGTTAGGAACCACGTCAAGGTAGTATCCTTCGTTGGTGAATAGGCAGAAAATTCAAGGCTACAGGGAGACCTGGTATCGATGGTCGGTCAATATATGAGAGTTTGTTGAAGTCTAATTAAGGCATACACGAACACATCAATATTGATGAAACCTATTTTCATTATGATTAAATTAATTGATACTTCAGTTCTCCTCTCCATATAAAATAACATCAGCTACATTGGTATGAGTTCCACAGGTTTTGAGTGATGCTTTTGCTCGGTCCCCAACCACCAACCACAACATGGGAATATTAAATTCTACTGAAATAAGAAAGTTTACTTTGAAAGGAAAAAACATGTAATCTTCACCCTCTAAAAAGAAAAAGAGCTTAAAGTGCAATTCATCCCTTGTAATGTAGGACGTGGATAACTCACCCATTTGCTGTTTACAAAAATATCTGATTTCCCGTAAGTTCCTTCTCCCTTGGGTCACTAATCAAAATATATTATAGGTCCTCTAAAAATAATAGACCGTCCTGAGCAATACATTTTTGAAAAATTTAAATGTTAGTCATTTTATATGTTGGAACAGATGGGAAAGTAGTCCAGCACTACATCACATTGACACTACTGCTTCAGCCAATTTGAATTGCCCATAAGTGATTACAACTTTCAACAGTTTATAACTTTCTTATATTTTGCCAGATTTAATTGAAACTTTCATCAGTTTGCTTCTCTTATTTTTCTGCTTTCTTTGAGAGTAGTACGTCGCCTGGCTGGCAGAAGGGCGTTTGCTCAAATTTCAGGTCAATAATGAAACTTAAAGCAGAAAGACGTTAGCACTAAATTGCCAATCGCCTCAAACTTAATAATACTGACTTATTTTCGAGAAAAAAATTGTGGCCGTGTTCTACTTCAACATTTACATTAGTCTTCAATGTTTTAAACCAATTTTGGGGACGGAAAGCAGTTTAAATATAAAACAAATCTTTAAATGCGAATAATTCGAAAAGTAGTTTCGAGTTGCTTATGCGCTAACGCCCTTTTGCCACCCGGCCGACATCTGTGTAGGATTTCCTGTTAAACCCTTTTGTTATACTGTTAGTACATGATGTTGATTAGAGCTCCCATTTTTTTTCAATACTTATTAAGTTTGTAAAATGTCTATAAATAGATCCTTGAGTCACCCCTTTTTATGATGATTCTTCATCCTATATTCATATGTCCACCATCACATCGCTTGTATCAATTTATCATTGACGAGGTCAACAAATGGGCATTCACTATCATCTCTGCAAAAGTACTTACCGGTAATTAATGTTGTCATGGTGTTCACACTTCACAATATACATCCATATAATCAAGTTTTTTAAATAATTTTTTTGTGCATGACGTACTTGTAGATGACCATTTGCTTTCAATTTGGCATCATTTATGACCGTCTATCAAACTTGATTGAAGTGCAGCTAAAAGAAAAAACATTAGCGGGTGCTCGTAATTATCTCAGGACTCAATTAAGTTTTACAGGTAAATTATTGAGTACCGGTAGATGTACATACATGTATGTACTTTGGTAATTATTAAGTACTTGATACAACTTTGGTTCCCGTGTCGTGGGTGGATTTTGTATTGCTTTTTCTTTGGGAACAAGGAAAAGATTTTTTTAATATAAATTGTAATGATTAATCTGTCTGTTAAATAATATGTGATATAGTTAAATGTCATGGTGTTACACATTAATTTGTGAGCTTAAGAACAACTTAGATCATTCTATAGAGATGTACTTATCTCATTTATTCCTGAACTGGTAGAGTCGAATTGATATATTCTTCCGTTGCGTCTGAGGAAAATGTGATGCAAAATAGACACGATCTAGCAAGCAACCGATGAAATAGAAAATACAATTTTGATATCCAAACTTCTTTTTAAAGAGTCAAGCAAAAAATGAAGTAGAGTCGGACTAGTCCTTCCGCTATCCTCTACATTTTATTTTACCTACGGAAATACGATACATGTATTTCTTTCTATTTTCAATCTCACTTTCCATATGATTACAAATGAAAACAAAGTATAGATTATGGACAACATCTTCCAATCGGCAGTGTGATGTATACCCTCTAGACCAATTTTACCTATAACAAGCTTTGGTAGTTATCCTAGGCGTCTGTCATTATCATGAGTAAATGTTGACAAAGCTCTTGTCCTACAAGAGTTCGTCAGCCATCAGCTTCTAAAGGTCGCCAAAGGAGGCATTCTCAATTTTTTTTTTAAGGTAAATTAGCCGACAAACCCGGATTCGTGGGATAATATCTTAATTTAATGCTTAGTTTATCGATGTCTGAATGTGAAATAATTATTCTTTGGAAGTAAAAACTTATTTCTTGATAAGGTTCCATATACGTGGATATCTGTTTTTAAACAGGCTCCTGATTTTGGTTCTTAAAGTATCTTGCCACGATTTTATAGACACAATGGAGTTTTGAATGTACATTATGCTTTTAGAGCCCCCCCCCCCCCCAAAAAAAAATAAAATAAAATAGGAATGATTAAAAAAAAAAAGAAAGATAAATTAATAAAGAAACAAAAATGAAATATGTGATGATGGCATATTGAAATATATTATTTAATCAGTTGTAATAAGCAAATGAGCATAACATATAGAGCATCGTCAGTACTCTGGAGGACTCATCACTATTTCAATTATCAACAATACAGTAGAGAATGTAAATAAGATACGGAGCCAGTCTCGAAGTGCGTTGGGAAAGCAATTAGGTTGGCATTGAACTGGGATTAATATCTTACCAACATTATCCAGCCTCTGGTTACAAGCTTTCGTTTAATGAGCTTAAAAAATTCGTCACGAAATGTTATTAATTGTCGGGATGTTCAGTCGTTTTTAAAACAAATGGGAGAGAAATCCCCTTTGGTTTATTAAAGAGATTTTCAAATTTACTCCAATTCCACTAATTGACAATTTTCGTAATGTAATCAAATTAAATGCACATATCTTCGTTAAATGCCATGTTATAAATGATTTAATTCACCTGCTTTGAATATTTGTATTTCAATAGGTCAGATTGCGAATTGCATAAATCTTTAACACATGCGGTTTGGTAGGACAAGCCGTAATGTTTGCCCTACCTAGCAACAATTAATGTACGGAATTCACATTCTGACTTTTGAAAAACAAGGGGAAATTAGATGATTTGTAAAATGGCACTTAACAAAGATTTGTTTATCAAATTTGATTACATTACGAAAATGGTCTATTAAACGTCAGACAAAATCGACCACTATGTTAATATCGAATTCGATGAGAAATATAAAGACGAGCTTTAAACATTTTATTTGCAATATACGAACTGTATATTAGTATTGGGACCCATGGTTTTGTTATCTCATTTTAGTCTTTCTTAAACATTCTTGTATGTCAGCAGTTATATCGATTGTTCATCTGTTTCATTCATCCATGCATTTTCGATTAAGATTCTTTACATAGTTACACGTGTACATACGTTTTCAGTACTTACAATGTACACTCTATGAATGACATACATGTTACGTATTTGCTGTGAGCTCAGTTTCGAAAAGCAGACATTCATTAATAGCAGCCCATATCATATCATCCATACTCATATCCACTAGTGACAGAAACAAACAGTAGAGGCACGAATTTAAAGCTTTATTATGTAAAAATCGTTATATTTCTGTCTATCAAACACAATAAATAGGAACACAGTATTCATCTTGTCGATTTTGGTTTCCTTGACTACCGGCGGTGTATCGAGCTAATATGCCGTTTGATGTTAGGTGATAATTATAGCGTACATGTTTACTATATCCACGTAATCCATGAGTCGTTTGTAAATTCGCAGTATCTTGTTAAATCTCATCGGACATGTTTTCCAGCTCAAAATAACTCCTTCCAAATTGATAGTACTAACTTATTTACTTTAATTAATAGAGATAGTTCTCTTTGTTCATGTGTGTCTTCTTGCAAAACGAAAGATAGATAAATATAACTTATTTGAAAAGACATATATTAGAGGGCAATTAAACGATTTGTGTAGTTGTATAACGAGCTTCTTTCACATGTAGTTTTGATTCTTTTGCTCGATCAAACTTCTTAAAATTTTAAATCTTTAAATGTTTTCCACTTTTTCTTATTTTGGGATACCATGTTACAAGCATTTTTCTTTTCGTTGTTCTAAACGATAATTTTATTTACTGTTTTAAATTGATATATTGTTATTGTTTTCATTTGATGTTATTTTTATGGTTAAATAAATAAATACAAAATTCAAATACAATACCAATTTCCGTGCAGTGATGCATCAAGTGACACATTTGAAAATATATTCTCATGATCCGAAAAGGGACAATTTTAACAAAGTTAGAACACTTTTGTTATGATTTTCGCATATTGAACATGTTCGTCCAAAGATATATCGATTTAATAATCAACATCGGATATGAAACCCGGTGTAATAATATGTTCGAATGCGGTTAAAAATATTATATTTTTTATTATTTAATCAATATATATATTATTTTGATATATACAACCCCGTTTGGATTGTTTAGTGCAGGCCTACAAAAGTCCTTTGCATCTAATAACTTATATTTAAATCGATCGGATGTATGCTAATGTTATATCATTCAAAAAAAAAAAGGTTACATCACAAGAGTAAGAACTACATGTTCATGAAATTTTAAAGAAAGAAGTATATTCCAATCAATATATTTTGCAGAGTACCAACAGTCACTTTGGATATTTTTTGAAATCGTAGTTTACAGAAAACAAGACTGTTTCCGACAAAGCATATAACTAAAAATTCTTTTGTATGCTTGCCGATATGTTGGTATCATCCAGGCATAGAGGAATGGGTTTAAACATGGGTTTATCCAGATGAGAAAGTTTGTTGCGCGTTGAACTTGTTGTGGCACGGTTAAATTGCTGTCCGAAACGATGGCAGCAGTGTAGGGTATCCAGCACAAGATGAAGACCCCGAAAAGACTCAGTAGTTTCTTAGAAAGCCTCAGTTCATCTCGAGTAATGTTCCTTCGTGGATGTTTGGTCCTTGATGATTTAAGAGACCTGTTGTTTTGCTTTGTTGAATGTTCTACGCTAGAGCTCGGTCCGGTTCGACTTGCCATGCTCGTGCTTTCAACGGACCTCCTGCTCTTGCGTACGATCCAGAAGATGAGGCTGTAGGTGATGGGAACTATGGTGAGCGTCGCGACGAATCCCAAAGTGATTAACAGTGCACCGTAAAACCATTCATACTGGTTGTCATATTTTAATGAACAATGTCCCAGCGTTTCATTAAAGCCCACATCACCAAAACCGAAGACGGGTAAGAGCACTGCTCCAACAACCACTGCGATTAGCAATGTTGAAGCTGCGATGACTACCCTACCATGCATGAGCTTTCGACGTACTGGATTGGTGTAAGCGACTGTAACGTAACGGCAAACCGCGATGCAGTTAATGGTCAAACCTGACGTGGTTAGACACAAGATCGTCACATATCCCAAGTACACACAAGTTATTTCTTTGTAGGGCCAACCACCACGAACAAGGCAAAGCATAAAGAACGGCGTTAAGATTGCCGAAGTTACAAGGTCTGTGAGTGCTAGAACAACGATGAAGACATTCTGTCGGACTTGAAGGAATCGGGTAGTAATGACAGCTGCCACTACTAGAAGATTCCCAATCGTACCTATAACGCAGACTAGTCCAAGAAGTATGACTTCAATAATCTCAGAGGTTCTCATGGAATACCTCTGCTCAATAATTGGTTCATCTGTTGTATTCATTTTGTACGGTTGTTTGCCTTGATCATCATTCTATACGATACTTTTTAAGAGCTTGAAAGTCAAACGTCAAACATAAAACTGGAGTCTTTATAAAGTTTTTCTAGAATACGGATAGAGTAAAATTTATTCTCCGTTTTAGGTGGTTTTAGGGCTCCTCCCGAATCGCATCCCTTAAAGACACACCCTCTGCAAGCTCTGTTGTCTCAGCATTTTTGCCAACAACTTTTGTCTGCTTAATTACCCTTGCTAGCAAATATAGCCCAAGAGTGATCTTTGGTCATTTGCTTCTTGACTATTTCAAATATTGATAAGCATGTAACCATGTGATTACATAACGGCCTTGTACAAACTGTATAGGCTTGAACAAATATCCCTGNTAAAAAAAAAATATCTCCACTCGCCGTTCCTTTAACAAAAAACAAAAACAAAAAAAGTACAAACAAAAAATCGCGCATATATTGCGTGGAACCCTCGACAATAATCTGATATTTGCTTTTATTTGTTTATCTTTCAACCTCTTTTTTTTTTGTCTCAGTATTTTTCTTGTGTTTTGAGATTTGAGAGTATCTTCCTTCTCACGTCACCTTCAATTACACACATCGTAATTTGGCGTATATAATTGCAACTCTCTCCGAGTCCATATGAGTTCGTGTCGAAGTTACCACATACAGTTTACATTAAACCCGATTACGATGGGTCTGTAGACATTTCTTAAATTATGTCCCTAAGCGCTTTAGAGATCACTCCAATCATCGGATTCAAACTTCTTTGCTCGCAAATGTAGGCACATTCTCAGCTCCCTTATGAGCATTCCAGCCAATCTTCTCTCAATTTGACTACTTCAAAACTCTTCGTACCACAAATTGTGAACCTGTCTGATATACAACTTTATTAGTTTTCATGCACTTTAATGACATTGTGTAAACGAGTTGATACAACTAAACATTCCTACACAAACAATAACGGTTTATCACGGCTCAGTTAATTGAGTAAAAGATAGAATGCCAAAGCACCTGGTGGCGAAAGTGATATTATTTCACCTGCTCTTAAAATCACTCTCTTTGACTTCAAAAGATGATTTTAGAACCAACCAACATACTGATTCATTGAATGAGTACTGCCTGTAAGTGTAGGATAGATGAAGAGACCGTTTTGTGGTAAAATATATATTTAACGTTTTTGCATCGAATATCCATTGAAACAAAAAAAAAAAAGAAAAAAAGAAAACCACCTCATTATACATGTCTAGGACATTTAAAAATAGTAAGGAGAAGATTGCTTGCAAAAAAGTCATCCAATTAGAAGACCACCTTTCTTTGATATATTTTAATCGTGTTTTTGTACAGAATGTTTTTTATTTTTTTATTGAAAATAACTACTAAACATGTAGGGAAACGAGAGAGAGTCCTTTGGGTTCTCCGTATGGTAGTTAAATACAATGATATTTGTTTTGACAGAACAAATCGCTGAGGAGTCTTTTATAGGCTTGTCGATAGGTTGGTATCATCCAGGCATATAGGAACGGGTTTAAACAAGCGTTCATCCAAAGGAGGAAATTCGTTGCGCGATGTGATTCTTTCGGTACGGTCCCGTTCCTGTCAGCGAGGATAACCGAGGTGTAGGGTATCCAGCAGAACAGAAAGAGTCCGAAAAGCAGCAGAAGTTTCTTCGAAAGTCTTAACTCATCGCGGCTCATGTTCCTCCGCGGACGGATGATCTTAGGAGACTTATCATTCGAAGTTATCGAGTTATCGCTGGTTTGTCCAGTTCGACTCGCCAGTGTCATGTTTTCAATCGATATTCTGCTTTTTCGCACGATCCAGAAGATAAGGCTGTAGCTGATAGGAACTACAGTAAGCGTGAAGAGTAGGCCTACGAGGAACATCATGGCACTGTAATACCATTCGAGCTGAGTATCATACTTTAACGAGCAGTGTCCGAGCTTTGGATTTAAACCTACATTACCAAAGCCGAAGACGGGTGGGAGCACGGCGCCGAGAGCAACCACCATCAGGGCTGCCGAAGCTGTGATGACTACCCTACCATGTATGAACTTTCGACGTACTGGGTTTGTGTAAGCGACTGTAACGTATCGGCAAACTGCGATGCCGTTAACAGTCATACCTGACGTGGTCAGACTCAAGATTGTAACATATCCCAAGAACACACAAGTTATTTCTTTGAAGGGCCAACCACCACGAACAAGGCAAAGCATAAAAAACGGCGTTAAGATTGCCGAAGTGACAAGGTCTGTGATTGCTAGAACAACGATGAAGACATTCTGTCGGACTTGAAGGGATCGGGTAGTTATGACAGCTGCCACTACTAAAAGATTTCCAATTGTACCTATAACGCAGACTAGTCCAAGAAGGGCGACTTCCACAATCTCTGCAGCCGCCATAGAGTATTCGTGGTCAGTAAAAGGATCACCCGTGGTGTTCATTTTGCATAAAACTATCCTATCATTACTTTCTCGAATTTATAAACTGGCCATGATGTAATGACACGGGAAGATTATGGAATCACGATGAAAAAAGCTGCACTAATATCAAGATATTGGAGGTGTGTCTGAGGGCAAACAATACGATGACGCAAACTGGATTCAAGTTTACAATCGCTGCATCGCCAGTTACGCCATGATCTATGAAGACCTGTTTCAAAAGATCAGATTTGATATCCGTATTCCTTCCTCACCATTACAGCTTTGAAGGCTCTTTTTCCAACACACACTGGAGCAAAGTTTCCTCCACTCAAACCACGTTCCTACTATCTTGATGCCACAGTACACGCTGACATCTTCCTGTTTAGTTATGCTCTTTAGCAAATACAGCACGAGTGTGATCTTTGATCATCCACTCCGTGGCGACGGCACGATTATTGATAACAATTTTCACGTGTAATTATTTTTAACCTTGTTTCTTCGTTCATTATGAAACGTCGTTTATCTTTTCAGCCCATCACACTCCCACTCTTGTGAAACATTTTCCCCCTTTTTTCTTTTTTTGAGCTTTTATGGCCTTTCGTCATAAACATTTCAAATATACAATTTTTCTTAAAAAGTCATTTGACGTAAACAATTACATTAAACTTGATTAATTGAAGGGTATGTACGTATTTGATATAATGAAAGCACTTGATTTTTCTCCTATTCTCACTCGATGAAGATAAAGTTTATAACACGTTTTTTTCTTCCGAATTTCGACGCCATGATGTGTCCTTGTATTGGACATTTGTACTCCCATTAAGTAACTTTTGTGAACAGATATGGCAACTGGTGAGATGAATGGATGTATTGATCTATGGATCGATATGAACAATATCTAAAGGCACCATTTAGAGGGCTTGAGGGGGATACCTGCCTGCTGCATATTCTGTGCCGAAAAAAAACCCCCACACAATTATATGGAATCTCCAGTGATCATAATTATTTAATAGGTGTTCACTGTTTTGTTTTCATGTTATTTATGACATTTATCAAATAATCATTATTTCACGTTGGCCATTGCGTTTCATTTGGATAGAAAAAAAAAGACAATTTTACTTTTCCCTCTTTTTTCTACTTCATTTAACCTAACGCCCACCCCAAACCCATTTCAAGTAGATTTTGTGAATGTGTTGACGCATCCGGCTGGTTTCGTGATCTAGCAACGAATATTTGTTCGTGGATGATTTAAACATAAACTCATTAGTGTATCGGGAGTTATTGTCATCACAAGGTGGAGGTAATTATCTACAATTACGAGTCATGTACACCATGTACACTGATCACGAGTTTGAACTTTGTTTGACTTGTACGTGTAATATGAAGGTTTAGATTACACAGCGTTTAGATTACATAGCTAACGATGTAACTTTTGGATATAACGAGTACCATATTTGTTGATTCGAAGTCATTAGCTGGAGAAGGTAAACGGTATTCAGTGGCGCCAATCCCAGTAGAGGTGGGGCAGCTCCAACCCCCTAATGATAGGACGAACTTTGCATTATGTATATGTTCACACGTATTCGACTGCCTCTTTAACATGGATTCCCGCCTCGCTGTGGATGTAGAAGGAGTGGTAGAGGGAGTGCGGAACTAACCATTAAGGGGGCACTGGAATCGGGGCCGCCTATTGGGGGTGAATAAATGGAAAAGGGCTCGTAAAGAAGGAATTTGGATAAGTCTTCTGTTTACATTGTTTACTCCATCATTTCCTTCTTCTTTTCTGTTTACGACATTTATCGAGAGGGGGAGGGATTGCTATGATCATTCCACAATTAGAAGCTCCATTAAGCATCAGCCTATAACCTTTTCCATTGCTATTTATGTTTCCCTATGGATGTGTATATATAAATATATACTGTTTAGTTGCTGCTGATTGGTTACATGGTGGTTGTTTTATCTTCTAGTTTTGGTCGGCTACTTTCAGTCATTAGCTGCAGTCGCAACGAGGAGACCGACACCTGACGGACTCCTAAGTCCAAACCGACTTATGGGTTGTTTTACAATCAGGGTACACAATATAAAAATTCGCCTTGATGGCCAAAACAAAACAATGAACAGCCAAGGAAAATCTTCCTTGGTCAACTATTTTGCACCTTTAGATCAACCTACAACAGCGAAGAAATTGTTTGAAACGACCAACTACATTTCAAAATATGTACATGTAATTATATGCCGTTTTTTCACAGTTTTTGCTGTCTCATTTCATTTTTTGCTAAGTTTGAACATGCGCATATCTGACATACGTACCCTAAAAACATTATGAACTATCAGAATTAACTCTTCCAACGGGTCTTTGTAAGGTCTGAATTGGGTTTAATGTTTTGGCAAATCTACACATTTTAGCTTTGCACCAAATATGAGGTGCAAAATGTGTCAAAAAATGTCCTCTCCGAAATCAGCGTTATAATTTCAGTAAGACCGCACTCAATGAATTATTTTTTCCTCCTTGAAAAGAATCACTAATATCCTACAAAATTATTATGTTAATTTTTTCCACACTTACTCAGTTTTTGGTAAATGCGTGTTTCAAATTTGTCAGGGGTGTGTCAAAAAGTGTCCTCTCCGTAAAAGTGACATTTTTTATCACCACTCCTTCAAGAAGAGCCACATTTTGAAACCAACTTATGCTATTAGTAGGCCTAACATTGTTTTTTCATGTGCAATAGATAATGTTTTGTTTTGTTTAATATTCACACTGATTTTGAAGTAACATTATGAGCCAGATCAATATGACACTAAGTTCCCATAGGACATCTATTTCTTCAGATGGTCATATCTCAGCCAATACTTAACATATTCAATTGTTTTTTTTCGACATTTTGACATTGTTTTTGATACTCTTTTTGAAAATGAAGAAAAAATTGAGTAATTCCAAAAATAGATTTTTATGATGTCACAGCTTCGGTACTCTATAGTCTTACCAATCCACTTTACCAAAGCTCAAAATTAGGCTTCTTGCAAAATAACAAGCAACAGTTGTTTCTTACTTGTTTCTTAACAAAAGTTGTATTCATTGTGCAAATGATTTTTTTTTTAAAGATAGAACATGGTACTGACATATTATTTCATTCCAATACAATGATTGCGATGGACTCTCACTTTCAGTAAGTCCTCTGCTGCATTTAGAGAAAACTTCTTTGGAGAGAACATTGTAGGCCTTGTACATGTATATTGTATAGCATATATCTGCCAGTTTAGTTGGCAGAGTGATATAAGGGGCATGCCCAAAAATTATGTTCATGAGACATAAAACTTCTGTCTAAGATTGTACATACCTAATGTTGCACACATATCATTGTTGTGTTTATAAGTAAAGATGGATTACGAGCATTAACCAATCATATGTCAAAATATAATGTCTTCTCCGAATGTTAGTGTTAACCATGTAAAATCTCCAAAACACTGATATATGAAAAACTATTC
This sequence comes from Hemicentrotus pulcherrimus, assembly GCA_003118195.1. Lineage (NCBI taxonomy): Eukaryota > Metazoa > Echinodermata > Echinoidea > Camarodonta > Strongylocentrotidae > Hemicentrotus > Hemicentrotus pulcherrimus. The sequence continues at coordinate 78,967 of BEXV01000867.1, read as the reverse complement.
CTAAAAACTTGTAACTATCAGGCCCGATAATTACCTGATAATTTTTTTTTTTAATCCAGATTTGTTTTTTCTTCCCTATTTTTCTATTTTGAAATATTTTTTCCCTTATTTTTTTTTTAAAAAATTTTTTTTAATGGGGTGCTTACAGGGATAAAATATATATCCAGTTTCATTTATGCCATGAAATAATGAATCATAATTGTAGCAGGCAGTTCCAACTGCATGTAAAAAAAAAAGTCCTCTCTGAACGATTTTTTGACGCCACATATCTCAAGAACCATCTATCCTTTTATTCTGGAAGTTAGTATGCGAAAGCACCCTTACCATATGTAGCTGTGCAGTTCAGAATATAGGGTCGAATCGCTCTGTGAGTTTTTTTTATTGGTAACTTCATGATGTCAGGCCATCATTTGGTGGTGTAAAAAGATGCAAAACTGAATTTTTTCATGAATAACAGCATTTTGCACTTGAAAAATTGAGTTGTATCTGACTCCAAATCATCAAGTTATCAAACTATGTCATTCACATTTACCCAAAGAAATAATAAATAGTTTTTTCTGCATAATGTCACCAGGTGACACTTGACCCTATTTTTTGCATTAAGGACAGGGTAAATGCTTGAAGGAAAAAAAAAGTTTGACACTTCTAGCCCTGAAATTTTACAGACTTTACCAGTAACTTATATACAACAAACAACTAACAATTCAGAAGAATCAAAGGAACTTTTTTTTTCACCCCAAGTGAGACAAAGTGTGTACCCTGATTGTAAAACAACCCTTATTCTTAGTCTTTGGGGGCAATGTAGTTCGGTCTGGTGTCGGTCTCGTTATGGCTCGTTCACAAATGAGGTGGTAAACCGCAGGGATATTGTTTTACATGTAAATCAATGCCAAATGCGCGAAAAAGGTCATGCGCTTATTTACTTTGCTCTATGCTATAATGTGCAGCGGCGTATTACTCTTAAATAATACTTCATTATAAAAATATTTATATATATACTTTGTTTTAACCACGTCACTGATATGAACGAGGCATTAGTAGGACTGGGTTATGAGTCTTAAAACTCTGAATGTATAAACTTATCGTATTTCAAATCATTTTAGAATTCTGCTTTAAAGTCGTGGTGGCAGCGGTGGGATACAAGCCTAAGTCATGAAAATGACTGGTAAAATTCTCCTTGTGCAACTAAATCATCGTTTGTTTGTATGTATCTTTAACATGTTCTGATCATATCAAGTGGACCCTTTCAAAGTAGATGTACATAAGAAAAAAACCTAGTTTGCTTGACGTCATAGTTGATTTATTCGCTCAATTATCATCGGTTTCATGATTTGTATCAGTGTTTGTTTTAATCTGCTTGTCAAACTAAGCAGAGCCCATAAACGTTCCGGCAATAAATCAGAAATTGTGAAGGTGTTCTTTGTTGAGATAAGGTTTGTTGACCAATCAATTATTTCATTACGTTCGTGCAAATCTAACTGTCGGAAGCTTGGGATTCTCATGGAGTTTCGTGTAGATAGCCAGCCAGGTGATCGATACAGCTTTACTCAAGGGCACTATGGGAGTCGTATACTATAGGGAACAGTTCCTTTAACAAAAATCATCCCAATTGATTTGTCAGCTTCTCGATATCTGAGCTCCTGTCACTCAAAATGATATGTGTTGATGATAGTGTACGTCTTAAGTATATGACCAACCCCTGTCCAAACGCTTGTGAATCTACATACATAATTTGAATCACCACGAATTACACGTAAAGAAGGCCTAGAGAATCTTGCTTTGACAGGGAAAATTGGGGGAAGAAGGAGGATACTTTGGATGGACAGTCTGCAGAAATTGTTAGAAGAGAGAGGAGTGAAAGAACTGCGAGTGGTACTAATACAGAAGGCTAGGATCCGAGGGTTGTGAAACAGCATGATCGCCAAAGTCAAACGATTATGACACTGAAAGAGAGAGAGAGAGACATGACTATCATTTGCCTCCGGACAACTATCCCCTAGACCAAGTACAACTGGGAAAATTACACCCCCAACTACAACAAGTACCCTTTTGTTAAAACTGTGAGGCATACGTAGAGATCGTAATTCAGGAGGGTGCAAACACCATGGGTTGTTTAAGGGGTGGTAGTGCGAGGGGGAAAGGTGTGCTGGGATGGTGCTCCATAAAGATTTTGTCCTATATGTAAAAAAAATATATGAAATTACCACGATCAATACCTTGACATGATACCGCGGCATGGCATCTGACACCACAATTAAGAGACAAATATAATTTGTTGTGATGATGTACATTGTTAACTCGTTAATCTACCGTAACGTGATTAATGATATGATGAGGAATTCATTAGCAGTTTCAGTGCTTGAGATAGTCATATTATCAAGGAAGATCACTACCATGACAATCCTTTATTTAAGAAATCGTCGAGTATTTCTTTTTTCATAAATTTCTAATGAAAGTGATGAAAAGCTGTAAGCCGGTGTTGATCTGCAGAAAATACATTTTCATAAGTGAAATGTCGAAATGTATGCAGTCGTCAACTGAAAGTGCGTGTGATTTGCGATTAAAAAAAAAAAAAAAAGAAACACGATAAATTCTCATTTCAATTATGCTGATAACCATATTGGAAAGAATTAAATGAGAATCTCTTTCAAGCGGAAAGCTTCGAGGTAAAAACAAAATTGAATTGGTGATTGGATTGGATCGCGATATTAGTAAAGGCCCGGTCACACCGCCAGAACTTTGCTGGAGCGGCCCTGGAGCGGTGAAAAAAAATTCATCACCGCTCGTAACCGTTCACCACCGTTTAACAGAAGTTGGCCACCGCTGATGGTCCCTCCTACCGCTCCGAAAGTTTTGAGCTGCACACAATATTGCGAGCGGTGAGGAGCCGGCAATTTTCCGCTCATGCAAAGTTCACCACCGCTCCAACAACGCCCAGTCAAAGTTTGGCACCGCTAGATGCAAGTTCGTGGACGCTTTGGTCCGCTAGGCCAACGCAGAAATCTTGAACGCTGGACCACCGCTGCTTCGCCAGCTTTGCCCGGGCGGTAATTAAACGTTGCACAAACTTTGGTGGAGCGGTTGTAAGCGTTTTACGAGCGGACACGGGATTGCTGGAACGGTGTCGGGCGTTGAAGCAGCGATCCATTGCGGTGATGAACTTTGGTTTGGCGTTGGTATGGAGGTGTCGGAGCGGGACCAACGCTAGCTACCGCTCACTACCGTTAAACCAACGCTAAAGCAACGCCGGCTTCAGCGTTGCACCGCTAAGGCAACGCCCGTGTTTTCGATTTGTTTTCCATTTTGTGCGCGGTGACGAGCGTTGTCGAAATTCGGGCCCCTCTCCCTTCCGTTCAAGGAATGCTCCAACAAAGTTCTGGCGGTGTGACCGGGCCTTAAGACGCACAAAATGTGAAACAAATCGAAAAAAACGGGCGTTGCCTTAGCGGTGACGCTATAATTGACGCTCGAACCTGTGCAGTAAATAAGCCCATGATAGAGTTCGCAAGTAATTCAGCGCTTTTAGCCCTAGGTCAGCAAAACAACGCCTCGTGTGCAACGGGCATAACACAGTTACTTATACGACACTTGCCTCTGCGACACACTGAATTTCTAACTTCTACCCTGGATCCAATACCCATGATTCTCAGTCATGTAGTTGTCCTGACACCCCCTAAACGAGGATTTCTTCTCAAGCCAAAATACACCCTAAATGAAGATTTTGCGTGGTTTTCCCCGAATTCACACCCTAAACGTGTCGCGTGATGGTACGCGAAGTATAGGGGCATCCTTCTGTGTTTTACATTGGCAAGCTGACGTAACCGAAAATTATAGACAACCGGCTTCCCGACCAGCTTTTAATTCGGAGTTGGGATCTAGAAAATGTACCTTTAAAAAAAAAAAGAAGATATTTTTTTAACCCCCTAACCATTAAGGGGGCACTGGAATTGGGGCCGCGTATCTATAAAAACAAAAACACCCTTTTATACGCGTTTTCTTGACAGTATGCAAATGTACACAGTCTTGAGAGGTTCTGGTTGAATCTATAGGCAAGAGGTGACTCCAATAGGTACTAATACTATTGAAGTTACCGAAGCCCAAAGTTCTAACCATGTACCTCCAAAAGAAGGCAGGGTTTATGTTTTATATCAACAATTTATTTTTACAAAATAACTAAACATTTTTTATTTTAATAAAAATTATTACATTAAAAAAATATCAAAAAATTATTTTATCAAAAACTTAACATTTTACAATTTGTTAAAACAAAAATTATAAATTTGCCCAGCCGTAAGTATTTCTTTTAGTTAATGTACTATTTACGGCTTTGGAAATTGTGTTTATTTTTATCATTATGACACACTTTAACCAATCAAACACCAATACATTTTTGATGCAGGGTATAATACTTATATATGACTGAGACCCCTGGGACCCAATAATATATCTAACCCGCTTTCTAACTCTGTACCTTACACCGAACCTAATCTAAAATCCAGTTGCAACCCTAACCATTTACTTTTCACAAAATAAAGCTGGAGCGATTGTCGCCGGATCACCCATTACACCCATGCCACTCATGCCACGATACAAATTCGTCAAAGCAAACTCAGTGGTATAGATACTACCCCCCTAATAAAGAGTAGGAATATTTCTACCAATGATATCGAGATGTGTGAAACCTCCCCAAACCAATTTTTACTTTACAAATTCCTCAAAGGAAATTTGAACGACAGTGAATCAATCCACAGCGTATGCCAACAAGTAATCCTTGTCATTCAAAACAGAGTGCTATTCATATCGGTTAATCTGTCATTCATCAAACAATCAATCAGCCACCACTTTCCAATTACGAATCAAAATACTGTGGCACCCAACTCACATTTGCAAATTCAGTCATCACGACTTACACAAGAACTTGCCATCAAGAAGTAGTGCTATTTCGTTGTTCGATATTTCACTTTATGCACAAATGACATAACATGCATTATATCTTGATTAAACAACATGTCGAAGAAAACACATTTTCCCCCTTTTAATCCAACAACATCGAATAATAAACATGCCACTGACTTTGAATAGAAACAGCACTTTTGATTTGATTGGTGACTCAGACATAATTGTTTGATATCCCAACCAAATAAGAACAGATGTCCTGTGAATAAGGTCGATAATAATTTTAGAGTCATCTCACTTTTTATTCATTTATTTCAACGTTTACAACATAGTAATTTACCACTTAACATGTTTTTCGGGTACATTTTAATGGCAGCGCGTTTTTTAAAAGTGTATTAATATTGTAGAGTACATTTGGTTTGGTTGTGAACAATTATGGTCAAAGTGCATCGCTGTTAAATTTTCAATCAATTGTGAATGTCCCTTTTTTTCTTCAAAACCCCATTTGATATTAACATTTTCAAGGCATGACAGTTACTATCGCAATCCATATAGTATTAAAAGCGATTATGTATAGTGCTGGAGTAAATTACTAATTTGTAAAATGTACTAGAAAAAAAACGATTCGTATACTATGAAATATATTTTTAATTGTTTATAAAGCTCTTAAAAATGCTGTGCAACCCAACGAATCCATTACTTCTATCTATATACATATTAATGAAAACATGCCTTCATCGTACGCAAGAGCGCCTCTGAGGCTTTTAATGCTGATTAATTGAAGAAATGGCATGGTAACAATAAACATTGTAGCTATATACATATTGCTACGTCTTTATCAGATGATTAATGGAATCCGATGGAAAACCTAAAGAAGGGAAAAAGCTGTGACCTTCAAGATTCATGATATGTAAAATCAATTCTGAACGATTCATATTCCATCTGACAATAAATGCAAATTTGCCAACTTTGTTTCTTCTTCTTCTCCAGAATGATTAAAATTTGTAAAAATTAAGCTCACACTTGACATTAGTTTTAATCTTTCATGAAAGACGTTAGTCATATATTATAAAATGATTTGAAGCCCCATTGCACTACTTACAGCTACTTGCGCCCTCTATATAGCTAACAATGCCTTATTGGTGACCATTGGTCCCCAATGATCCCCTTTTTCTTATGTTAATTGAGAGCTGGTCAGTGACCATGCAGGGAGGTCTAATCTCTCCTGGCAAAACTAGTGGGGGGGGGGGGGGGGTTT
>BEXV01000867.1:48901-72323 GCA_003118195.1 Hemicentrotus pulcherrimus | reverse complement strand
AATTATGAATATGATTTATTGTTCTCATTGAATAGAAAAAATACTACATTGCCATAATTCTAAGGTTATTTATGAATTTCGTTTTTTTTAACGGGAAAATATGAATTGATAAGAGCTCATGTTTTAAGAGGTATAGCATCCATCTATTTTCCGGTTTTCTTTAAAACTTTTCCAACCTGTTATAGAATATTCTAAAATAACAAACTGAGAGGAAGAATGGCTCTCTGCCTTTCGGCAAACGAATAACGAAATATTTGTTTTTGATTTAGTTTTCATTCAACACTAACGAGGAAACAAATATAGACACATTTATTGACTTACTAATCACCACTTGTTACTGTATGGCGAACACTCCATGTTACCACATGTGATTATTAAAATCTCTGGCCTATATATTAATTTATGAGTGAAAGTTTTACTATCATATCCATACTTTGTACAACCGACCTCCTGTGCGAGGTCTCGTAATTTAAAACATCTCTGTTCATGTGTAAAGCTAAGTAGCAGTTTCTCAACATCATTCTTAATCATGAAACAATCACCCACTTGAAAGAACACTGGTTATGACACGAATTCAAAAGCTGTTGTTCTGCTCTATAATTATATCACTTCTGTGTCGACAGTAATAGTTTGTGTATGCTTAAAGAGTCGCTGCTCCTCGTGTCATAATAATGGATGACCCAGAGTCTACCTCTTCCCGCACTTTCTTACAAGGCAGGTACTTCCTCCACTTATTAAACTTGGTCACGCTCTTGTACGCATTACGGAACGAACGCATCATCCAAGCGTAGAGAAATGGGTTAAGACAGGAGTTCACCCATATGAAAAGATTTGTGAATCGGTGCAGGGGTGTCGGGATGATGCCATTCTTGTCGCTCAGGATCACGATGGAGTAAGGACACCAACAGACGAAGAAAATGAGAAATAAGAGCATAAGTTTTTTGGTCAATCTGATCTCCTCTCGGCTAAGCGTGGGGGCACGATTGCCTGCTTTAGGAGCGACGCCTTTGCTGGTCGAGTGATGCCTCTCACTGTTGCGGTTGATGGCAGCAACAGTTATTCTGCTCTTCCGGACTACCCATAGTGTCAAGGCATAATATGCAGGCGTGATGGTCATCGTGGTCACTACTCCTGCAAGGAACAAGGTCGAGCAGTACCACCAATCTCTGTCTGTTTCGCAAAGCATGGAGCAGTGTCCCAGGTCAGAGTTGTATCCCACGTCGCCGAAATCCGCCACTTCGGGCAAGATTACGATGAGGCAGTTGAGTGTCGCCAACACGCTGAAGGCTACAATAATGACACATGCATTACATTGCTTGTGGAACACATGCTTTGGACGGGTAACGGCGACGTACCTTGTGATGGCTATGAGACCTAAAGACATAACGGATAACGACAGACATATCAGAGCCGCGTACCCTAGGATATCACAGTATATTTCGGCGTAGGGCCAACCTCCATTCAATAACGTAAAGATAAAAAATGGGGCCAAGATTGCTGTTGTTATAAGGTCCGTGATGGCAAGGAAGATGATGAAGATATTGCCACGGGTCCGGAGAGTGGGCGTGCTTAGCACAGCTGCTATCACCAAAATGTTTCCAAATGTCCCCAGAATCGACACAAAAATAAGGAATGTGGATTCAAAGACTTCTGCAAGTCCAGTTTCAAAGTCCTCTTCATTTCCAGCAGTGATGTTCACGTCTATTGTAACACCTGCTACAGTAGTTTCACTTTGAGCCATAGCTCCCGCCATTTCTTTTTCCCCTTACAAAAAAAATTGTCTTAAGGCTAACCCCCTCCCGTTTCAACTCGTCGCGCTTCAGTTGAACCGGGTATAATTGTCAATTAGGAAGGGAGCATTAAGTGCAAAGAACGACCGATGGGTGATGGTGTAGCACACACACTGGCCTTTGAGGACGAGAAGTGATGATAACGATGAAAGAACATACCCAGACCTTGTTCTTTTAAGACATGCAGTCATGTTTCTTGTTCATTTGCCGCCTTTTCGAAGGGCTCTCCCCTCATCCATGCAATTGTGCGATTTGTGCCTTTATAATTATGTGTATCTAATTCTCGTGTAAGCGTTTGATACTACGAGAATTGATGAATAAGCAATTAATCCGTCATTCTGTTAATGCATCATACTTCCTCAAAGAACTATAGAATCGTGTCTCCAGAAAACAATTTGCTGTTAATCATTAAATTGACCATTTGATCATTTGTTAAACTTCGAGTATTGTGAACGAGTCCGTAGAAAGGTCCCGGTATTTATTCAATGATGATGTCCGAATAAATCCAGAGCAGTTTGAATAATAGATATCTCCTCTTTCACATATTGGTGTTAAATTGCTTGATTGATGTGACAAACCCACCACCTATGGTGACCACATATCACTATGGTGACCACCGCGAATATGATTGCCGCTCTTAGAATGGGAGCATTGAATTTTATTTATATACGCGTCACTAATTACGAATGAAATTCAAAATAGAGAAATTGATTATCAATCGTATGCAAAGACGCATTAACGTATTTTGCCCTTCCACCGCCATTTCCAGAGGAAAGAAGAATTGATTTTCACCAGTCGTTGCGCAAACCTTTGGTACTGAATCGTCAACTCCAAAGTCAATTTTGTCATCCGATCATCTGTTGAAAGTCGCGATGAAATTCGCTTTTAAAATATATACCCGCCTGTTTCACGATGTTTTAAAAGTTTGGTGCACGCCTTGATAGTTCAGTAGTTAAACTGTAAAAGACTCGGAAGTACAGGAAGAACACGTTTACTAGAATGAAGTTTGGTTCCTTTCATTTATGCACGTAGTTGGCATATTCTGTGTGTTCTTGAGAAAATAATGGTGAATAAACAAACGATTAGAACGTGCTGTTATTTTGTATGTTCAATAAGATTTGTAGACCCAACACGGCATGCCATGAAAAATCAGTTTTCTGTTTCGCTCCGTTTTCTTGCAAGTGTCGACGGTAAACAAAAGCCAATTAACATGGCATTCGAAAATTGATAAATTACGTCCCCAAGGAAAATAGTGAAAATGGTGTTTATGATGATTCAAATCCTTTCTCGTGAAGTGTCGTTTTTGGCGCCCGTCGATATCCCGGAATCAAAGTTTATCTCGACGTCATCCATCGAGTGTCTGCTTTGACGGGTATGAATGCTGCGATTGAACCAACTCAAACACACCACAAATAGGGTGGGTATGCCAACAGGTGCTTGTGCTCAGGGGGAAATATATATAAATACATCAAACACCGCTTTTACTATTCGCGCTTTGATGAAGTGCGTTCTGATTCGTTATTTTTTCTGAACAGAGATAATTACTTTAGATCGCGACTTTATAAGCGATTTTGGAGAGGGAAAATCCTTCTAAGACTTAGTAGTCGCGAATCGAACGTGTAATGCGACTGAAAAAAAATTAAACTGCTAAAAACTCTGTATTGGTAGTTCAGCAGTAACTCATCGCGGGAATGTTGAGAAGAATACATCTGTTGCTTTTAAAAGTGTGTCAATTATTTAACCCCAAACAAGTCCAAATATCGTTAATGTAGTTGCCGGCATTGTCAAATCCACCAAGTTTTGGCCAATCAATTTTGTTTATAGATCCCAGTCTACCATCGATTCTCATGCCCACCGATTTTTTTACCAAAGAGCGTCGCGCAGCCCTTTTTTTTTGTAATATCGTGTTCTTAGTAATTACAATGTCACCTGGCTTCTTGTAGCTTGACTTTAATGACGATGCAATTTAGGCAAGACACTGTTGATATTATTGCTCTGGCATCCATGGGTGTTTTTTCTTCTTCATTATACTGTCATATTTCTTTCTGATGTGTCAGTTTATGTAATTATGAGGATGATGGTAATATTCCTTGCCTTTATCACTCCTTTCTTAACCATGTACTAACGTGGCATATGTGGGCTGTTTTGTTTGGTGTGTTTGTTATCATGTTAGCTTATTACTCTAGATTAAACTGTGGTCTTTTTATCATGTCTTCTTATCCTTCGTATTTCTATTGAGCTTTTCCTCCCAGGCGACATCCAATTTCCTTTCCCTCCACCAGGCATAAGTTTCCAGTGTAAATCGTTTGTTGATAATTTTTAAATCCATCCTAATTTTGTTATCAGATGAGCTGATTAATCGACCCAATTTAGTGTTGACACTTCTTTCATATATGTGAGTGATGTGTCTTCAGGTTGTCCATTCATATGTGTCAAAGGTCAAATGTCATTATGATAAAATTATGCCCCCTCCCCTAAAAGAAATATTACTATCACGGTATCTCAATGGCCATTAGAGTTCTGAACTTCAAACTTAGTAGTATAGTCAGCGTCTGCATAAGGAGATAAGCTGACTAGGTTGGTGGAATAATGTCAAAGGTCAAGGGTGAATATAGATACAACTTTTTGTTTTGTTTTGTTGTTTTGGTGTTATATTCACATCTGTATGAGGTATTTACTTATACTTTTGCACAATTATGCATCAACCAACGTAGGAAGATATGCAACATAGATTTATTGGTTCAAAGGTCAGGTTAAAGGTCATTGGTCAATACACTTAAAGCATTTAGGATTGTATTTTTGTTATGATGATCCAAGATTCTCCAGAACCATAACAGTTTCAAACTTGGTACCAGCATGCATCCCCATAGGAAAATAATAAGGTCAAAGGTCAGAGGTTAATCAGATACAACTAGATTATATGTCTTCTTGATGTGATTATGGTGACTTCTTTGAGACATGTATATCTTACTGCTTTTCCCCTAAACTTCTTTGCAAGCCTTCATTTACCACATCACATTTTTATCTGTCATTATGATTTAATTTTGTTTTTCTTCTTTCCCTCTTCTAGTAAACTGTCGATTCACGCCAAGACTAGGCATGTTTTGATGGAGAGACACTAATATTTATGAGTTTTATCATATCTTTCCTCCTCCCTTACCTACAGAGTATATAAATTTGCAAATGGGTGACGGTCACTATGTTCTGCTAGTCCTAACTATTTTAATGTCATTTAGCAACATATGAAGTTCTGTGCTCATGTATCTTCTCTACACCTTAATTAATATGGAAAGAATGCTAAACATTCCTTTGGTTTGTTGTATTCCTCTTCTTACAGGATCAAATCAAAGAGTGGTTCAGAGAAGTCAGTACTAATGGAATTCCAACATCAACAGAGTTCTCCCTTAGTAACACACTCGGAGACCAGGTCCAGATTAGGGCTTGGAACATTGCTGGTCTACCCACAGACAGTTTCTCTGTTGAGAATGGTATCATTATCAGGTTAGTAATTTTGTTCATTCCAGAAAATTATTAAACAAATTCTCTGACCTACATTGGTAAGTTATATTATACTGGTATTTGATATATTTTTAGTACCTTCTGCTCAGTTATCCATTAATCAAAACCTTGCAATCAGAGTACCGAAAGATAGTACTTGAAAATCATAACAGTACTTGTAGTAGACTAAAATAGTCCACACAGAATAAATGCATCTAGGTCAAGCCTCTCCCCATATATGAATTTCCCAACAAGATATCCTTTGCTAAATATATTACTCATTGCGTATGTAGTATCAAAAATAATATCGCTAGTGATATTCGTTTGTCTCACAATGTGGTCTTTTAGATCCCTTATTGACCACATTACGAGACAAACGAATATCACTAGCGATATTATTCAAGATATCCTTTCTTTCAAATTAATACAAATTTTCTACCATCAGTCCAAATAGCTAGATTGATCCTTTGGAGCTAGAAGGGGGTTAACATATTCTAACACAGATTTTAACATCCTTTGGGCTGGAAACTGATGACATCAAACTGTAATGATAAATTAATGTCTGTATTTTGTAGTGTATACATGTATGAATGATGGAGTTCCCTGTCGAATGTCTATGGAATTAATTCGTCATCTTCATGGGGCAAAATCGTTGAACTTTAGTCAGGGAAGGAAAGCAGGACTAATTTGTCATAAGATTTCAAGGGTCTCCTTCATCTTAAATTACCTTCTTGGACATAATTTATCATTTCAAGTGAACCATCTGCTGTGGATTTTGTTATAAAGTAACTGCCCGTGGGCATTCAAGATCAGTTTTTTGTGTGGGTGTGTGTATGTGGAGGAAGGTAAGTGCTTTCATTAAAAATAAAGGAGTCAGGAAATTTGGTTATTAAGGGCATTTTACAATGAACCACATTATCCATTGTTGAGCCTCATGCACATTTAATGCTGTGAGCTGCCTCGAATCCCCCCAATGTTATTTAGACTTGAAAGAATAATTTTGATTATTTTAAATCTTTTAAAGCCTTCTGATTAAACATTAGTCAACATTGAATGACTAGTATTTATCAACTTTTTTACAAGTTAGTAATAAAATGATATCAGGTTTTAATTGTAAGTCTTCAAAACAGAATGGGGTTCCTTAGATTTTAGTTGTAAAATATATTGGTGGTCATAATGGCCTGTACACATCATTAAGTATACAGAGAGGAGGAGACACATAGTCAGCATTAATTTAATATGATTTTGATTTGATTTGATTTGCCCCTTGTGTTTTCAACAAAGCATCAAATTATGAATGATTAGTGTATCAACCCGAGACAGGTGCATTGAATGATAAGAAATATCGCCATCAAACCAAGAAGCAGCTGTATGGATGGACTATTAATTCCTATCAATTTTAATAGCCGTATAGTCTTTCTATTCATTATATTTTTGTGCTCTTATGTGTATCAGCTCAATATGCCCACACCACTATTATGACAGGATTTGTGCTGCAGGTGGAGGCTTTCGTCTTTAGGAAACTAAATCTTTAGCACGATATTGTATAGTTTTCTTTAGAAATGGTGACCCTTTGCATAATATATTTCTTACATGAAGAAAATGTATGCTCATAATGGAGTTAAGTAAAAAAACAAAAAAAGAGAAGATTAATCTCTATTATTTAGCTTTGAATGATCCTAGACAGATTAAAAAAAAGGTTGATTAATTTGATGCTCATTAATGCCAAAGGGATATTGCCAATGAGATATTTCAATATGAGATTGCAAATGGCCCTTTCATCAAGTGCATGTAAGGCTCAGTTGATGATACAATATTTTATTCATTAATTCAAGTATTTATGGAAGGATACGGTGTGTTGCACATGCACTTCACATCCATTAATTAATTGAATTGAGTGAACATGAGATTAAACTAATATTACCGTAGCACTTTAAAATTATTTCCCTAGATGAATTGAATATCCTGTTATTCCTTTACATTTCACTACACATACATGTAGCAAGGATTGAATTATTGATGTGTTTTTTTGGAGGCACAATGGCACATTAATAAAAGACAATGCTTCATCGTCTGATAAAGCAGGCAATTGCCTGCCCTAGATGTAAAAGTACATTGACTTATTATATTCTATTAGTTTAGAAAAAAAAAGGTTTTACTCAGGTCCCTGTTTTCTAAAAGGTTCCATAGAAACAGGTTATCTTCTTTACTTAAATGAAAGTAATTTTGTTATTAATTTTCACTCCTTTTCATAAACTACTCGGACATAATCCTATTATTACATCAGCTAGGGCATTTACTTTTACAAATATGAATTAATTCTGTCATTCTCTTCCACTCCTATTCGTTAACTACTCACTTTGTATATCAATCAATTTATCCTCTTCAAATCCCTTGCTCTCATTTCAATACTGGTGGTCTTAGTTGCCAAGATAAGAATCTACAATTTAAGTTCAGCACAAATTTGAATATATACCCCCTGATTGGATTATGGGATTAAAAGACGATGTGGAAAATATTGCTACTTCTAACATGTGATTTCAAAACAAAATGATTCAAAATTTAATATTGCTATTACCTTTATTCACCTCTAAGAAGATGAAAAAAGAAAATGGGAATGAAAAAGGGTGTCGGTCCTTTTTTGCAGTGAGGTAAAAACCTGACTTCCAGCCCTAACAATTTAACTATTGAGCACATTTCAAGCTTTTTCCACATAAGATGTACCGGTAGATAATTTTTTTTTCTTTTTTTTCAGAGACTTGAATTCTAATTGGTAACCCTTTTTGTAAAAATTAACACTGAAAGCTGATCCTGCCTCGTTTTTATTGCATGACCTGAACATGGAATTGAAGATATATACTATGCATGTCACCAATACCAACAAACAAAGTATAAGGAGTTTTGCAAATTTGTTCTTGTTTCCTATAGCAATGCCCGTCGATGGCCTCTCATGATTGATCCCCAGGGTCAAGCTAATAAGTGGGTCAAGAACATGGAGAAAGCCAACAACCTTCATGTCATCAAGCTTACCGATGGTGACTTTGTGAGGACTCTGGAGAACTGTGTCCAGTTTGGGACTCCTGTAAGTATTACAGGCCTGATAATTACCCTATTTAAATCGGTTTTCCTATTTAAAAAAAAAATTACCAATTTTTTTTTCATTCCCAATTTTCCCCCTATTTTCCTGATTTTCCCTTATTTTCCCTTTTCTTTCCTATTTGCAACCAATTTTTCTTACTCAAAAGGCGGGGAACGTTGTTAGATGCCATTTTTTCCAAAAACAAGGAGGGGGGTGGTTGGGGAAAAAAAGGAGTGCTCAACATCACCCCTGAAGTAATAATTGGCAGATTAAAAGGTGGAGCTTAGGGGTTAGATGAAAGTCAAATGTAAACTCATGACATAATCCTTGTAATTACGTTATTGAAAGACATTTTTTCTTTAGCGATCCTCCTCATCCTAGTGTAATGGTGATTTTACTAGGGTTATGACAGACTCGTTGAAAGCTTATTTGAGAACTGCTTGAATAGATACTGGTCATGATATCCTGACATTGGAACCAAGGCAATTACAAAGACCTTTCTCTTTGCCTACGCTCTCATGCTTACCTAATTCATTATTGAGGTATGTGCCTGACAAACAACGAGCGTATGAAATTGTAATAACATTCCAAAACATGGGAGAGTGAATAAGAAAATTATACGGAACAGGAAATTTGCTCCAGTTTTTTATTAAATAGCCTTGGATAGATAAACAGGTTGTAATTGAAGTGTTTTTGAGGGCTGAGAGAGAGAAACATATATGAAAGATTAATTAATTTACACTTGTATATGTATTTATATATTTTTTTTTCTGTCAACACATTGAATGGGGTCTTGTGTTGGTGTTATTGCATTTTAGTATACATGTATGTTCAGACAAGATGCAAAATGTATGTGGTAGAGAGACAGCAGAGGGTAAGCAGGAAATTCAGAGCAGTAACAGAATATATAGCTGAAACTATGGAAACTAGGATACATTATTGATCAGTAGGGGAAAAAGGATATCAATTTCATTGATGTCAAAACATTGTCATTAGGGCATGCCATTTAATTACATTTTCCACCAATCAGGTTCTGCTTGAGAATGTAGCCGAGGAGCTGGATCCCATCCTGGAGCCGTTGCTCCTGAAGCAGACCTTCAAGTCTGGAGGAGCCATCTGTATCCGTCTAGGAGACAGTACCATAGAGTATTCCCATGACTTCCGTTTCTACATCACTACCAAGCTCAGAAACCCGCACTACCTGCCTGAGACTTCAGTCAAGGTATGACCTAGCTTTCTCACTCCTTTAAAGAAATAGAAACCCTAAGTATATATGACCTTTGACACTAATGATTTGTTGAACTTTCAACAACAAACATGTTTTGAGAACCAAGCTTTGATGGTGTTGTTAGTATTGAATCCCTTCTTACATCGCTTCTTTAAACTTGCACAGCCATTTTGAAATGTTGATAGTATTAATATTTTTTAACTTGTTACCGTTGCATACTTCTTTGGTGCACCAATCGTCTACAAATTCAAGAAGAGAGATATAAATTGAGCTTACATCACAATATGGGAGCACTTTTACATCTACTGTAGATATGAACTTTCCACTTTATATTTTGTTTAAGTTTTGAGAAAGTCAACACACTTGATCATTTACAAATCAGTGTTCATAACATTACAAATGTTTTTAAATGTTTTTACTACTCAATAACCTTATATATATCTGTAAAGCTCTTAGAGACATCGTAGATGTATTTGCGCTATGTAAAAGCGGAATATTATTATTATTATTGTCAATAGTAACTAAATTTCAAGCTATGATTGTGAGATAGATTTTGTTTTTGCAGTCAAATTATTTTGGGAAATGGGTCATGCTATATGTTTAAATACAATCAAAGGCACTATCTTGAATTGTACTACAACAGGATTGATGACATATCAATTAAACCTTTACATGAATGCTACATGGGTGTTTTGATTAGACTGCTTGGGATTAACTCCCACAATTTCTAACAATCTGTAGGTGACCCTGCTGAACTTCATGATCACTCCTGAGGGTCTAGAAGACCAGCTGTTGGGTATTGTGGTTGCTAAGGAACGTCCTGAGCTGGAGGAAGAGAGAAACGCCCTCATCATCCAGAGTGCTGACAACAAGAGGTATGCCATTCCCAAGAAAATGAGAACTTTTTATCAACTTTGAATTTTTTGAATATCTTTCAGATTGGTTGAAGAGAATGTTGTCGGACCAACTTTTTGTTGTTGCTTTAGTCTCTACTGGAAGCAGTTTGAAGTATCTCTCTTTTTTTAATGAATTTTATATCAGTGGTGATTACAGTACAAACTCAGAAAAAACCTATGCCATCACAATATTTTATACTTTTTGATTTTTTATATATGAGACTTGAAGAGGCAACAGATTTTATTGTTAAAACATACACCCCAAATTTGTCAAGGATAAGGTAGTCTACATCTGAGTGCTAACCTTTGACCTTTGACCTTTTCACCAGGCAACTGAACGAAATTGAGAACAAGATCTTGGAGGTGCTCTCATCATCTGAAGGCAACATCCTGGAAGACGAGACAGCCATCAAGGTCCTGTCCTCTTCTAAAGTCCTTGCCAATGAGATCTCAGAGAAGCAAGCGGTCGCAGATAAGACGGAGAAGATGATTAACAAGACTCGTCTAGGATACAAGCCCATCGCTACCCATTCTAGTATCCTCTTCTTCACCATTGCTGACCTGGCTAACATTGAACCTATGTATCAGTACTCTCTTACATGGTAAGTGATTATTTCCTTAGAACCATTGCTAGAGGCAGGATAAGCTGAGGCCCAGGTTGTGTACTTGCTCTGTAAAATTGCTTAGGAACTCAATAATTTTTCATCCAACATCCAGCATCCAACAATTGTTTTGCAAAGATGGACTAAAGTTCAAAATCATTTCTGTATAATGCTTCTTCTTCACCATTGCTGACCTGGCTAACATTGAACCTATGTATCAGTACTCTCTTACATGGTAAGTGATTATTTCCTTAGAACTATTGCTAGAGGCAGGATAAGCTGAAGCTGAAGCCCATGTTGTGTACTTGCTCTGTAAAATTGCTTAGGAACTCAATAATTTTTTAATCTAACATCCAGCATCCAACAATTGCTTTGCAAAGATGGACCAAAGTTTAAAATCATTTCTGTATAATGCTTCTTCTTCACCATTGCTGACCTGGCTAACATTGAACCTATGTATCAGTACTCTCTTACATGGTAAGTGATTATTTCCTTAGAACCATTGCTAGAGGCAGGATAAGCTGAGGCCCAGGTTGTGTACTTGCTCTGTAAAATTGCTTAGGAACTCAATAATTTTTCATCCAACATCCAGCATCCAACAATTGCTTTGCAAAGATGGACCAAAGTTTAAAATCATTTCTGTATAATGCTTCTTCTTCACCATTGCTGACCTGGCTAACATTGAACCTATGTATCAGTACTCTCTTACATGGTAAGTGATTATTTCCTTAGAACCATTGCTAGAGGCAGGATAAGCTGAAGCTGAAGCCCATGTTGTGTACTTGCTCTGTAAAATTGCTTAGGAACTCAATAATTTTTCATCTAACATCCAGCATCCAACAATTGCTTTGCAAAGATGGACTAAATTTCAAAATCATTTCTGTATAATGCTGTACACTGAGATGCCATGTATGAAGCTCTCTCATTTACAAACTCATGATATGGCTGTATCTACATTTCTCTTCAATCTTCCAGGTTTGTCAACTTGTTCATCAATGCCATTGAGAACTCTGAGAAATCTGACAATCTGGACAAGCGTCTTGAGAACTTGAGGGATTACTTCACCTACTCTCTCTACTGCAACATCTGCCGTTCTCTCTTTGAGAAAGACAAGGTAAAATATAGATGGACCTTCAGGCCTCTTCAGATGCATCTGTCTGCACTGAAAATAGAGTGTCACCTTAGATTAATTCCAATATACAGCAATATATAGCATTTTATCCAATTGTATCAAGGTTTGAAGAGAAATCTTGTTGGTTGAAGGCCAACATGTGAAATATTACAATGAAGAATTTATTTTGTTTTAATTCTAAAATGATAATTGTAGAAAAAAAATATGCAGGCCTTGATAAGTGTAAAAAAACTTGTACATGTATTAAAGTGCCTCGACTATATTAACAAATAATGCTCTCTCTATACAGCTGTTGTTCTCCTTCATCCTCAATACCAACCTACTAAAACACACTGGTGAGGTGAGGGACGAGGAATGGCGTTTCTTACTGACTGGAGGTGTAGGTCTGGACAACCCTCACTCTAACCCTACCTCCTGGCTACCTTCGGCCTCCTGGGATGAGATCTGCCGTGCTGATGAGATGCCAAACTTCAGTGGCATCAGAAAGAAGTTCCCAGCACAGAAGGAGGGCTGGAAGATTCTCTATGACAGTGGTGTAAGTTTGTTAGTTAACTTGTGTAAACTAGTTAACTCTATCACGAATTCCCAAATTGTATGATGTCAAAAGACTGAGCAAGCTCTGGAGTTTAAATTATTCTAGCACTTTATTGCACCAATAAAATATCTTTGTGAATGTAGTAATTTTTCCTTTGCTTGTTGCTAGTTTTTACGGTTAATCCCATTACTTACACATGTTCGTTTTATTAGACATCACAGACATGTAGATTCATAAGGGATTTCTTTTAAGTATTGTTGCTACTCAGTTGATATTACATGACAGTATACATGAGAATATATGTTTATATATTTTTATATATTTTCATCTATTTTCAGGAACCACAAAATGAAAAGTTGCCAAGTGACTGGGAGGAGAGTCTAGGTCTCTTCCAGAAGCTCATTATCATCAGGTGTCTGCGACCAGATAAGGTGAGGGATTAAATGCCACATATGTTGGGTTATGGTCAATTACTTGATAATTGGTTTGAGTATTTTGGATACTTCACTTTTATTTTAAAAAGAAACTTCTTTGGGGTATACAAGCTACCGTATAATCTTCTCCATCGTCTGATGTGTATAAAGACAGATTACTTGATTTATCTCAAATTTAATGGTTAGGACATTTAATAAGTGAAACCACCTTCATTTGAAAATGTGTCCTGAAATAGGTCTATTTAACACACATACATGTAAGTGGAGTTTACTGCTGTTCAAAGCTTGGTCTCGTATCTATCCAGCTGTAATTGGCACAAACCTCATGAGCTACAAAGTGTTTCGAAAGTTATTTTAATATTTTCTATTGCTCTTTGATATAAGGTTATAAAATTTATGAGTTTGTGTTTTACGTCATTTTACACATTTTCCTTCTTCTTTGCTGCCAGGTGGTGCCCGCCGTTCAGGACTTTGTGACCCAGAAACTGGGCAGAAAGTTCATTGAACCTCCACCGTTTGACCTTGGCAAGGCGTTCAATGACAGTCATTGCTGTGCCCCTCTCATCTTCATCCTTTCACCTGGTAGTGACCCTACTGCTGCTCTCCTCAAGTTTGCTGATGATCAGGTAATCAACAAAATCCTTTTGTCTCAGTTACTAACCTCTAAACAGCAACTAAAATGATAAGATTTATAAATGGACAAAAGGGGGAACCTTTACCCAAGTTCCTTTCAAATGAGATACACAATGAATCAAAGGTACAGTACATGAATTACGTAACAAAACATGGCCATACAATTTGTTATAATCTTTTCTCATTTCATTACTATAACAATTAAACATGTAAAGGGTATTTCACCTTATTCAAACACCTTTTTAGTGGGAATTGATAAAGATATAACTGATTTGAAAGTTAGATAAAAGCTCATATTCATGTGAAAGTTTTGATATCTATTATAGATTACTCTTCTGACCTTTGTGAATTTGCAAGGTGCGTTTATATTACAATTTCATTGAAGAAAACATTTCTATGGCAATCACCATGAAAGACCAACAACTGCCTACTTCAATTATAACACAAATGACATGTTCATGTTCTTGGAATGGTCTATCCCCACAGGGCTTTGGAGGTAGCAAGCTGGCCTCCCTGTCGCTAGGTCAGGGACAAGGTCCTATTGCTATGAGCATGATAGAGAAAGGTGTGAAGGAAGGTACCTGGGTCCTGCTTCAGAACTGTCACTTGGCCGTCTCCTGGATGTCTACCCTTGAGAAAATCTGTGAGGTAAGACCATCATGGATAGAATCTAACCAGCTGTCTGTGAAAACTGGCCTGGTGGTTCCTGTATTTAGCATAAGGCAATGAGAAAACAAAAAAGGATACCAGTTGGAACAAAAAAAAGATTCAATGATGAGAGGGATTTCTCTCAATTTTCTTGATCTGCCTTTTGTCAGAAATATTGCTCAGATGGAAGATATCAGCAATTTCAATATAATTACCGGTATGTACTTTTTAATAAATGCCCGGAGGATGAGGAGTTTCTTATTAGAGTTGTTAAATTCAAACTCAGTTTGTGAAGCAGAGTTTGTGGAGCAGGGTTGTATATCTTAGTTTGTGGATACCTGTATTGCCTCCTGCAGACTTTGAATGAAAGGCTAAGACTCTGTGTGACTGCTTAGACATATGTTTGATTTGTTCGTATGGGATATGAAATTGCCAAGGGCTTAACACTGTGCAATCAAACTCCTTTTTCTTGCAGGAACTGAATCCTGAGGCTGTCCATCCAGACTTCCGTCTGTGGCTGACCAGTTACCCATCCCCTCACTTCCCTGTGGCCGTACTACAGAACGGGGTCAAGATGACCAATGAGCCTCCTAAGGGTCTTAGGGCTAACATCATCCAGTCATATCTTAGTGATCCCATCTCAGATCAAGAATTCTTCACAAGCGTCAAGGACGAGGTAAGTAATACATGCATTTCTAAGCATCTTTTAAAATGCAGTGAATAATGCTAGTTCACTCTCAAATGTCATCTTCTTTCACAAAAGATATGTAAACCCCCGTCTTCCTAAACTTCAACTTACAATATATATTCCCACATATGTATAGGGTGCTGTAAATGCAATGTACTTGTACAGGTGCAATTTTGAGTTGTGGGAATGAATTTTGTTACGAATATGCAAATTATATGATTCGGAATATCCTAATTCCAACGGGTTGATCGAATTGATATAATAAACCATGAATGATCGAATCAAAGGTAACAAATCGTCTTGATTTCTTATTGTATTAGTTTAATTCTAAGTTGTGAAAGGGGACAATGTAAGATATATTTCCCTGACCCAACAATATAGAATTAGATTAGAATAGAAGAGTGGAGGAATAGGGGGAAGCAAGACAACACAGATGTAGAATATGATTGACGACTTTAGAGTATAATTTGCATAAGTAGAATATGATGAATTAAGAATATAGAACTCATTAAAACATCAAGTAATGGTTTTAAAGCAATACGCAGGGTAATCTAAAAGTTTACATAAGACAACCTGATATGATGCTCTTGATACAACTTTATTGATGAAGCAAGGAATTCCTAGTCTATTTATTCTGCAGGTTAACGAGAAACTTACATAAAATCAAAGGGTTTCTCCTTTTGACAAATGAGGACACTCATACATGCAGTCCAGTTTGAAATAGATCATCCTTCAAAGATTGATTTATTCATGCTAAACTGAGGAGCAGTTTTTATCATCCTCATCTCAAAAAGTATAATTAATGAGCTACATGTACTTGATAGTCCCTATACATATGTGTATATTCTTTATGTTTTTTAAAGTTGTATTAATAGCACAATGCTTTTGTAAATGATTATTAATGCCATTTCTTTCCCTTTTATTTCCATTCCTTTCTATTGTATCTGCCATCTGTTATGCTGTGAACATCCTCTTACTATACCTAGGCTCAGGTAAGTAGTAAAAACAAACTTCTCTGAGTGTTTCTTGCAATGCTTCCTTGAAGCTAGTTTGATTACAGTCCTTGTTATCTGCTGAACAGAGTTATAGAAAACAATAAGTTTAAGTTTATATGTACATCGTATTAAAGCTCAAAATCATTTCCATTGAATGCTATAAGACCAAACTGTTTCAAACAAATTTGTATTACCGTAAAGGAATGCTCAATAAAAAAAGGGGATGTTGAAGCAACATTTTTTTGTATCAGCAAAAGAAATCTTGGATCCTACCTTGGACAATATTGTTTTTTCATGTTATATTTTTGAATGGGAGATAGCACATCTGTGCACCGTTCATAATTTCTAGATGCCAGTGTTAACCAGTGGAATGTATTTAAGTTTGCAGTTTACTTGATATTGATCTCAGTTCAATCTAATCTGATCAAGGATTTACTGAGGACCAATAAAATCAGCAATTTGATGATGAAAGGTTTTGAGAGAAGAGGAAATAATCATATTTTATCCTTGTTTCCAATGACAGCATGTTTTTAAGAAGATGCTTTACGGGCTGTGCTTCTTCCATGCCTTGGTGCAAGAGAGACGTAAGTTTGGCCCCTTAGGATGGAACATCCCATATGAGTTCAACGAAACTGATCTTAGGATCAGCGTCAGGCAGCTTGCTATGTTCCTCAATGAGTATGAGGTGAGAATTGTATACAGATCTAAAATGTTCAAATTATTTGCATTTATTGATTATTTGTCTCCATTTGATGCATGCAGGCATCACATTATTTTTTGTATTGTTTGCAATTTCTATTACATGAATACGTGTTATTGCTTTTAAAATAATTCAATTTGATCATGACATAATTTGATATATTCTCAGATGAACTATTCATTAGTTTTTCAGGAAATGTTTGATGATCTACCATGCTAGCAGATGCATTAAGTGATATTTACTAATTGAGCCCCTTTTAAAACTACATTGGTTGTTCATTTCTATGATTAATTTGTACATTTGTTTTTCATATATAGGAAATCCCATACGATGCGTTGACCTACCTGACAGGCGAATGTAACTACGGTGGTCGTGTGACAGATGATCGTGATCGTCGCACACTTCATACCATCTTGGATAAGTTCTACGTACCAAATATCGTAGATGACTCTTATAAATTTGATTCCAGTGGAACGTACTATGCCCCTCCAACTGGAGATGTGAGTTTTTCATCATTATATCCTGCTATTGTTACTATTTGCTTAAAGTTTTCAAAAAAGCGTGCAGCACAAAAATGGTTTTGATAAATGAATACAGCATAACATGAAACATTCATATCAATGGTATATCTAATGATTCAATCTTTGAGCAATTGACCTCAATTTGGTAGATCA
Source organism: Hemicentrotus pulcherrimus (assembly GCA_003118195.1). Classification (NCBI taxonomy): domain Eukaryota; kingdom Metazoa; phylum Echinodermata; class Echinoidea; order Camarodonta; family Strongylocentrotidae; genus Hemicentrotus; species Hemicentrotus pulcherrimus. Next base: position 54,791 of record BEXV01000867.1, on the reverse strand, counting down.
GCATGCATTCATATTTATTGCTCATTGTAAGTTCATTTGTATTTTCAAGCTTCTGTAACTTTGGTAGCTCAAGGCTTAGAAAGGTGGCATGATAAGAAAATGTCTTGTTAGCATTCATTATTCAAAAGGCAAAAACAAAAAAATAAATTGCAAAAATCTTTAAATTCACATGCTTGTCATGTATGACCAGTATTAAAGTCCGTTTTATGAAATCAAGCACTTTCAAAGCAAATATTTCTTTCTTGTTTTTTTTTTTCCTCTAATGATAATAGCTGACAATTATTTATTTTCTCTATAAATGTTTGTTGATTTTCCTACATCTAGTATGAAAGCTACCTGACCTTCACCAAGAACCTTCCCATCATTCCTCACCCGGAGGTGTTTGGTATGCACGCCAACGCTGATATCACCAAGGATCAGTCCGAGACAAAACTCTTGTTTGATAACATCCTTCTTACTCAGGTAAGAATTAATGCACGGCTAGTATAAATGTTCCCTCTAGTTTCAAAAATAGAAAACAAATTGATTGGTATACTGAGATAGATCTTTCTCCAACAGATCATGAATCAACCCAATGAGCATGCTGGTAGATGATATAAAGCGCATTCAACCTTTTTAGTCAAAAGTTGAGAATACTGCAGGATTAGCCATGCTTAAAATCAGTTAATCTTAATCTTTTTTTCTTTAGTTCTCTTCTTCAAGCCCTGTTTAGGATCTTTTTTTAATCTTACTTTGGAATATCTAAAGTCCTAGGAACACTGTCTAAAATAAGTCCCCTCTAACAATCTTGATCTAAAATCTTGTAAATGCTGCATATGAACTTAATTTTCCTTTCATCCTGTCTTATACATGTATCTAGTCTCATATATGTGTACCTACTCTGATGGCTGTCTCCAGGTCTTTCAAAAATTCTTATACTACCTTTATAACTTTCTTCTTTGTGCTTATTAATTGATTAATTGTACCATCCAATTGTGTCATATCATTATGTGAATTTTTCCTAGCATTTCTCTTTTCATCCGTCTCCTACTATTTATTCTTATTCTTAAATATTCATATCTTTTATGCACATGTACCCATAACTGTCATTTTTTCAAATTGTCTCTCTATCTTTCTCTGTCTGCTAATTTCTTGCTTGCATATATGTTCTTGTGCCACATGTATGATGTTTCATCTATATACCCTTTTCACATCACATCACAATCTGCTTGCTATAATCACCTCCAACTGCACCCCTCTGACTAAATCATCTCATCAACAACAGCAACAACGGGTTGGTAGTCTTTTATCTTCTCTTCCCCCCTTCTCTCTCTCTCTCTCTCTCTCTCTCTCACAATTACTTCCTCCCCCTCTCTGTGTGTCTTTCTTTCTATTTCCATCTATTCATCTTTATATTTCTTTACATTCTTTTGCCACTGGGCTATTAATATCATATCTTTATTTGACATCTCGATACTAACATATTTGTTCAGAATCATGAACAATTTTTCTTACCCACATTTATTGTGCTTTGAACTAATATTTCATCTTTTCTTTTTTTGACTTATTCTATTTCATTATCAATCGTTATGCAGCTTTCCTTTTATTTTCTTACTAATGATTTCAAATTTAATTTATCTGATAGCTTGTCAAAGGAATGCATTATTTTTATTTCCCCTTTGATTTTTCACAATATGGATAGGTCATAGTATTATGTAACATGCCTAAAGGCAGTGTGTATTGAGAAATTTGATATCAAATATTTATTATTGAATGTATAACCTGTTAAAGGAGCACTTCATTTAAAAAATAAGCCCAAACTTGATATGTAAACCAAATGCACAATATAATCCATATTACTGCAACAATATCTTGTTCCATATTTTGTGCACCAAGTATTTAAGAGATGATATACTATTTACTCCCACTGGTACGTCACCATATTTTATATTTTTGAAGCAAATTTTGAATATATTGGACATAAATGTGCAATAATCGTTATCTCACAGTATTTAAGGATATCAGCAGTACACCTGTAAATGTGTTTTGTAACTGTAGGACTGATAATTCATATTTTTTTCATGTGATGAACCTATTCAGACATCGGAAATTCCTTTCCTATGAACTTGTGTGTACTAGCTATTTTCATTGTATGTTGATATGTTCATGAATGAAAGTCAGTTTTACAATTATCCCCTATAAGATATTGTGTTCCTAAATGGTTTGCTTGCCCAAGATGTGAAGGAAATACTGAGGTATTCTTTGCTGAAAACATGCTTGATTGATGCTAATAAAAACTTAAGATTACTTTTTTATGAAGATGATGTGTGCATCCAAGTATGCAAACAATTCAAGACACAATATCTTCTCATGGTTTAAATTCAAGAGATTTGAGTTGTGTTGAGGCAAGTTTTCTAAACTCTACACTGTGACAGATTATCTCATTGCAGAAAAAGTGTTCATAAATGTTAATTTTTGTTCACTTCATTTGTTTCCCCTTTTCCCATTTTATTCATGCTCCACGCCCCCTCCCCCCCCCCACTTCTTATCATAAACACATGGTTTATATGCATGGTTTACTGTGTGATCCGCCTGTGTGAAATGACCCTTCTCTGCCGGCCCCCATCCCTACCCCTGACCCTGCCTGTCATGGACTATATAAATCCAAACCCCATATTCTCAACATCAGGCTCAGGTATTGTATGATGTTTTGAGATCTCGGGTGTGATGGGTTTTTTTAATCTCTATTTGTAATGAAGAAGATATCTGATTTACACTTGGTTATGTATGGTGATGGTTTTATTTTAGATGCCTTGAATACTAACAACCAACGTTTGAGCTAACCTTTTACATTTTGTAAAGGCTTATTTTGTAAAGCTTTATTCTAATTGCATGGGAAATATACATGTGGCATCGTCAATCAGAATTGAGAAGGGACTAATTACCTAATATTGCATGGGAGGGTCATTTTTAAAGTTTGAAAAAAATAACTGAAAGGCATTAATCAGTCAACTATCTATCGAGTTGTTTACAAACAGAAAATGAATACAATACATTTTCATATCAAAATATTTAACATTGGTTTGTTAGAGGGGAAAGATAATTGTATGCACTACATCTAGTTGAGCCTGACCCCTCACAGCAAAGCAAAGATATGTTTTTATTGTACCGGTAATTATAATGTTAAAAACAAGAAAGTGTATTATCTGATCATTTTAGTACAAATCATTTCTTGTATAAGGAAAGGAACATGCAAACTGCATAATGCCCTGGAGATAAACTCACAATATTACCACTACTTTTTTGCACCTTATTATTTTTGTTTTTTACTTGTTCGGACTTGTTCTAGAATCTTTGGTTACTCCATTATGAAAGTGAATTTATAATGTTTTTAACGAAGCACTGAATTTTGTTTTGTGGGATTTGTGTGGCACATGGTAATGCACATTGATGCTGGAGCAAGTTAATGAAAATGTAATCCCTTACAAAAAAATACCATGGTAACCATGGTAACCATGGTTTTTTGTCCAAATTACCATCCACCATGGTGTCATGGTACCAAAACATTAAAATATATTGGGTCATTGAACAATGTATTTCATTGTTTTGGTACCATGATAACCATGATGGTTACCATAGTGAATGGGAATTTGGACAAAAAGAACACGGTTACCATGGTACTTTTTTTATACACTGTTTATCTTGGTAACCACCTACTGCACCGTCTCTTGATATTGACTCCAGAAGGACGTTAACTTTTATAATTTAAGAGTTAATACCCTTCTGGCTCTCAGCTCATATCAATTATGAGTAGTTGGATGTCAAATTATAAACAACTTTTTTATGTATTGAAGGATTTTTTGCAACAAAAGCTGCTACATTTTTGATTCAATAATATCAAAACAATCTGAATTCATTTAAATTCTGTCAAAATGTAATTTGGGTGTTCATGTATGACTGTTTTTTAATGTTTTGATTGTCCCATACTAATACAAGTTTATTGTGACACATATTTACACTTTAGCTTTGCTCACAAAAAAATGTATAATAAAATTGATGTTCACATGTCTGCACTTTATGTCTAACACTAAGTTATGCATTAAGCAAACACCAGATTACATATGAATTTGGGAATCATTAAAAAATTGCAATGGCAAAAATATGAGTTAAAGGTGCACGTCTAAAAAATATTTGAACATTCCAACATATTTTATGAATGCAAGAAAAAACAGTAACTAAAATGTGACAAATGTTATTTGCCCAAGACGAGTGATGTGAAATTTTAAAAGCAATGCATGGCATGTATACTAATCTATTAATTAGCTGCTTTTGGTACAAATTCATGTAAGACTGCGCTCCATTAAAGGAAAAAAAAATATGAAAGTAACTGTCTTAAGATGACAATTTTACCAAATGTTACAGAGCATACTCTCATTAGAATTAAAGTTTTCTAGCTCTGTTTATATGCATACAGATTTCATTCAGTTCATTTGCTATAAATGATAGTAGTCGCATGGAATAACTCGAAGATGGTAGGAATGTTGTGTTACCAACTAATGTTAAAACTTTTTCTTTGTGATTCCACAGTCTCGTTCTTCTGGAGGTGGTGCCAAGTCCAACGATGACATTGTCAATGATGTTGCAGCTGACATCTTGGCCAAGCTACCATCACTGTTTGACATTGAGGCTGGACTACGCAAGTATCCAACCACCTACACTCAGAGTATGAACACTGTCCTGGTGCAGGAGATGGGAAGGTTTAACAACCTCCTGGCTGTGGTACGATCAAGTATCATCAACATCCAGAAAGCTATCAAGGTACGTTTTCTCTTTCACAGCCTTGCTGCTCATTTTACTTTAGATTATAGGTGTATAATGCAATATTATATTAGGTGCTCTCACATTTGTCTGGGGGCACTTGCTATGGATAGCCTTGTCACAGATATAAGGTTGGGGTAGGGTTCCCCCCCCCCCACTCAGTGTTATTTAGGGTACGCGTTACATATGCATGTTCCCTCTTTTTGAAAGCACCCCCCCCCTGATATCTGGTGTGAAAGTCAATGTCAGACAGGACTTTGTCAAGCAAAAAAGTACACCTTTACCAGAGGTTTTGAGAACATGCATGCGGTCCCTCTGTCATCAGTATAAACAAACTTTGGCTTTTGCATGATAATCTTTCACAGTATTAGCTTGACCCAGCCAAAAAACAAAACTTATTGTCATGCATGTAATTATGTAAACAGTTGCTTTCTTCTGTAGTTGCAAAAAAGATATAATTTTCAACATTAAAGATATATATTTTTTTTTCTGTGTCTTTGTGTCTGGTGTATCTCAGGGTCTGGTGGTGATGTCTTCAGAGCTTGAGGATGTGGCTAACAGCATCTTGAAGGGTAGGATCCCAGGAATGTGGATGAACAAATCTTACCCCTCACTCAAACCTCTTGGCAGCTACGTCAATGACTTCTTGACTAGACTCAAATTCCTTCAGGTAAGCCGGCCCACCATGAAGTTTCATTCTAGTGTGCTTGACAGGAAGAGAGATTTTGCAAGACATTAATTTACATTTGCCACTCTCCACCCAGGTGAAGTAAATGAGTATCCTGTAGAAAGAAACTCCTAGAATATGCTTTAGTGCTTTATCATGGCTGCTCAGCTGCAGATGGGGTAACGATGTGCTGATACTTTGTATAAAATGCAATAGAGTATATATATATATATATATATATATATATATACAAGCGTGAAGAAAATGGTCTAGGAACGTGAGATGTAGCTGTACTTTACAAGTTTATTGCGAGCTTTCGGCTTGTGAGGCCTTCTTCAGGTTCTGAAGTACAAACACATACAAAAACAAATACATTGTATAAACAAATATACACGGCATACAAACTTAATAACACTCAATCATAGT
>BEXV01000867.1:17930-31983 GCA_003118195.1 Hemicentrotus pulcherrimus | reverse complement strand
AAAAAAAAAAAAAAAATCGCTTATTTCGTTTATCCCCTGGATAAACAAATTATTATTTATCCGGTATGCTCTCCATAAAGCCATAGCGAGTGGACGTTATTATTGGAACACTTAACAATCAGCAAGTGGTTCAAATTATGATTGTAGATCATCCTCTTAAGAATAACAATCTTCATATCAATTGTTATTTGTCATTGCAATACCCATAATTCACTCTGAGCAAAGTTAGGGCTTGTATTACACCAAACAATACTTGTACGAAATCACTTTCCAACCTATTCAGAAGCATCTCTCACTGTCTCTCTCTTTCTTTCGTCCCCTCTCTCTCCTCCTTTCTTTCTTGTTCTCTATTTCTCTTGTTTTTCTTCTTCTATCTCTCCCTTACTCCACTCCCCCTCTCTCTTTCTCTCTATCTCTCTCTCTCTCTCTCTATCTCTAAATACTTCTCGCGTAGTATCACTGCCAGCTTATCATCCTTGGGGCACCGTTTACTCGTAACCCTATAAGAAACCGACAGATCTGAAGAGAAACACTCAAATTTCAATCTTGCAATCAAGGATTTTCTGCACAAAAATCAAAACAAGCGGATATATCACTTAAGGAATAAGAGCTTGGTTATCCGGCACATTGTGTTTAAGTTCAAAGTTGACATCCTCAAGGAAATATTGACATGACAGGAAATTAACCTAATCTTGATTCCATGCAGGTATAGGGAACCTATAGAGCGCAATCCTATTTGTCTATATGATACCTATGTTAATTCTACAACATTATGAAGTCAGCTATGTTCACCTTTGTAGGTACGAGTCTTACTTTCAAGGCACTATCTACAATTTTGACCTGGTTGGGAAAAGTTTATTTAGTTGAATTGCTTACTGTATCTGAAGTTATATAGAATAATAAGTTAGGTCTGATGAGAGGAATCTCAATGATCGTTTCAAAAGAAAGTGAAAAATGATATTCGGAAAATATACGAAAAGTCTTAAAATCATCAATAAGATCTCGTCGAAATCATAGGAATACGTAAAAAAGGCCGACATATTTTCAGGAATTTACACAGTCACCATTTGATTGTGATTTTTTTGCTAACAAATGAGGATAAGTTTCTGACTCAAACAATTCTATATTAAAAAGCTAACATAACATGAGTCACGTGCATACAACAGATTTAAACATAGATTCGAAGTAAAATCATGGCATTAAAAGAAATGAAAATGAAACGCATGAGAAAGGGAAAGGGGCTGTGGTATCGAAAGTAAACAGACCAGACACAAACTGCGTCATTGCAAGAGGATGAATGCTTTCCATCCCCCAAATTATTGAAATTGAAAGTATTTCTAAAGAATTTCAGCTGAAGAATTCAGAAATGTATAAGAGAGAAGGAGGAAGGGCGGTTAGGTTATATAGGTTTAGTCCTGATTTACATGAAATCAAAAGTCACTGACGTGTAAGGCATACGAAAACCATCTCGCATCTAATCATAATTATCTATCACAAAAAGAGGTGCAGTTGATTTCGGGAATCCCCCTTTCAGTGCCAACTCGAGCATTCATTCTAGTTTGTGCGTGCTGCCAAAGCAACAAGAGAGCGGATATCCCCTGGGTATTATTACATCGTCATTAAAGCTAATAAGAGTACAACGATGTACTCTATTCATTAATACTGTTGCAAATTTGAGATGATTTTCATTAGTAAAGTAACCATCTCCACTTAATGAGCTGGAATAGCCGTGTTTGAAGGGTAATTACTAAATGTTATTTGTGGTGTGGATGATCACACCATACACGTATTGTACTATGACTATCACAACCAAAAATTCGATGCAGTATATGCACTTGGTAATCTCTTGGTCATAAGAGGAACTGAAACTGGATTATTTGTTGTCACATATTTTTAGATTTTGGAATAACGTGTGGACAATATTTTGTTTCGTCGGATATGTACGAGGTGTTAACCCATTGACTACTGAATTCACTCATTCCCATAGAGTTAACACAGTGAGCACTCGGCTCCCGTAGCCAAAGGGTTAACAAACGTGCTCACCTACGTCGGTACTTATAGTCGATACAATTTAATACCAGTGCTTAACTCGCGTAGGTTTTGTGTTTAAATTCATGAGATCAGGTTTCTATTATCAAATTTGCAGTCACTTTATCCGAGAGGTTCCTGGCAGTCAAACATGTACGCCAAAACAGCTTTTTCCGGGGCAGGAGCCGAATATATATCGGGAAGTTTTTCTAAAATATTGAAGTTCACAACAAGAACAAGATTTCAAAAATGTCATTATAAAGCCATTAACCATAGAAGATAGTCTTCATGAACAACATTTATTTTAGAAAAAATCGATCATCTATGACCTTGATTTAATTTCAGGATCATGGATCTCTTAACGGATTCGATGGCGTTCACGACAGTGACCACCGATCATCATGACATGGAACACAGTCTCCTGACCACCGTCATCGCCACCGTCAGTCTCTCCATCATCATCATCGTGTCTTTGTGTGCCAACACCCTTGCGACTTCCACCATACTCCGCGTTCGTCTTCTGCGTGAGAACCTCCACAACCACCTCATCGTCAATCTCAATGTCGTCAGCATGTGCATCACTGTCTTCAGTATGCCGCTAACCTTGGTGTCCATCTTTGACGAAGGCACATTGTTGGAGCGAAACTCAAGTCTCTGCTTGGTAAGTCATGAGAAGGTTATTACAAATATATTTTGACCCACGATACGCAGGTCGTGTGTTCGAGCCCCTGCAAGGAATTATGCGCTATACAAGAATGGCGTCATCATTTTAGGAATCATTGTGACAGGTTATCAAAATTAAATAAAACACGTTTTTTATGTCCTTAGTACAATGTACATAGTCTATGCTGCTAAAATATCTCACACGATATTTTCCATTTTGTTTTTAACAGTTCAACGGGTTTTGTTCTATCGCCTTACCAGTAGCTAGCTCATTTACCGTTCTATGGATAGCCGTTGACAGGTAAGTCCAACCTACTTTTAAAAATGTCATTTGCTTTTAGAATGAACCAAAATCAACGAATAATTCTTAAAAAGACCAACGCAGAGAAGACTTGGCCCAGTGGCATGGTATGCTACACTGTCGCAACATAAAAAAAATCTTCTGGACGGCCATGCATTATGGCTCAAGGAATGGACACACAGAAAATAAATTATTGAAAATTTATTGCATTTTCTGTGTTTTATTTTATTTATGGAAACTGCCCCCTACCCTAGCCCCCGCTGCGTACAGGCATGGTTCAGTGACAAAGCAATAGCCTAGTAGCTGTGAGGCCCCAGGATCAAAACCGTGTCGATGTGCTATATATTAGTGCCCTTTTGTGGGGCATTGATCCTCATTACTGTCATTTATGACTTATAAGGATGTATGTCCCCTAGTTGATAAGCATAGTGGCATGCACATACTTCAGCAGTCACGCAAAACACACGTTGTCAAATTATTATTCAATAAAATGTGGGAATGTATACTTTTATTTAGATCTTTTATTTTTAAATTATTTTAAAAACAATTCCATGAATTGGGGTAAAACAAAAATATTCCAACTTTAAGAGCGACCGTGTATATCGACCAAACTTAGATTAACAATATAATCATAATATTCTTAAGTTTGGGACGAAGCTATAAAAGTCACCCGGGAAATCCGATTTCCTTTGCATTAGCATTACGAATAATTCAAATTCTTGAATTTGTCACTTTGGTTCCCTTTTCCTAATTCAAATGGCAGTTTGATGAACTTTCCCCTTCTATTCTATGTAACTCTTATCTTCTAATCGGTAAGATACACTCTATGATTAAACTGAGTAGCATCCAGAATTGTGAAAGCTAGGTGTTTATAGACTAGTCTTGTCGATCATCTGCTCGTTTTAAAATTTATTTTAGATACCTAACCGTGGTTTGGTCCAAACGCTTCCCACCTTCAAGTCTCCGTACCATCTTCATGATTGTCTTCACATGGGTTGTTTCCTGTGTAGTCGCCATCTTGCCTGTCTTTAAAGTCCTTTCGGAATACTACTACATGCATGACACCCATCATTGTTCACCGGTCTGGGAAATGTGTGAGTTCTATTTTGTGGTCTTCTTTGCCGTATATGGTCTCAGTATTCCAATCATGGTTATATCCTATTTCTTTGTCGTATATCATCTCTGTAAGAAGGAACGCAAGATGCAGTCTCATCAGTCCTTCAGGTCGAGGTCGCGGTTCTCTCGGTCCGAGCGTTCGGTGATGGTATCGAAGAGGAAAAGGGCGGAGAGAACGACAAAAGAAAAAAGTTCATCCCTTGTAGCTGATTCAAGCCACAAAAGCAACGGAGTTGGACCGAAGAAAGAGAAAACACAGCACGATTCCGGCTATGCGTCCCCTCCAAAGAACTCACTAATTGGGACCGATAGTCCACCTGTAAGTGCTGTAATTCTAACTGATGCAGTCGGTGTTTTTAAGCATGAAAGCCTGAATAAGAACAATTCTGCAAGTACCGACGATGGTACCGATGAGCCAAAGTTGTCATTTTGTGCTCGCCATGGATCCGTGCGAAATATGATCAGACAACTTGAGAAAAACAACAACACGCACAGATCAAAATACGACTCGTTGCCTAAGGCGAGACGCAAATTGCGTGTGGAATCAAACGATCTCCGAAAGGCAGCTTCCGCTAATGATGTTTTGGACTGTGAAATTAATGAGAGTCACATTTACGAATCTAAAGGCAAAAATGGCAGTAAACAGCATTTTAATGAAGAGAGCTGTCAAGCAAGCACGTTAAACGAAGGAGAGGTTCGCTGCGACGTTCCTTTAAAGAAAACTACCGGAGCAAATGTGACAACACCACCTGTTTACCATTGCTACGATGACGACTGTACAAGTGAAGTGGTAGGATTGATAATTTATGAAGATGCCGAACCTGATCGCAGCCCAGAAAGCACAATGCTCTTGGATCAGGTTGAAAAATCTGATTATCCCATCGTGCCTAATATCATCATTGAAGATGTCTCAGGAGAAGAGCCTGTATCAGAGTCACATGAGGACAGTACTGATACACCAAACTCATCAACCTATTGTTCTCAAAATAAGGAAAATCTGTCCACATTGCTGCAGACAGCCGCTCTTGATCAAGGTCTCCTAGCTGTACCCAACAATTCCTGCATGAATGGCGAATTGGACTACACATCATCCTGTGATGGTAGACGGGATGATGATGCAACATTTGGAACTGTCAGTGTCAGGAACGTACCGGGTTTTCAATTTTCTGTATCTATCGAGCGTCTTGCTGCGCCTGACAAACAAAGTTCATCACATTGCGAGTTTCGGAAGAAGCGAGAGGAATTGGTCGGAAGCTCATCCTCCATTATAGAGAAATCAAGGAGTGGGACAGACCAGGGGACAGACACATCGAAGGTCAAGAGAGGGAGCACCCGAAGACTGAACATGAGACCTACCTTAACTGCTGATAAACAAGTTGCACTTATGGGTGAGTAACCTTCCAACTTGTTCTCCAAATCGATGCATATATATTTTGTCCAACCTACGTCGACCTACGACTAAAAAGAAATAATTATACCCCTTAATTACTGCACGGTCATGCAAAAGAGAGTGAGCACCTTCCTTGTGTTTCGTGGCTATGTTAAAAATCCGTGGACGTTCCCTCCTACCCTTGATGATAAACTAAACTGATGACCAAACACGAGCTAAGAAAAAAACAGGCCTTGACGGAATTACTTTGATTTTTGCTCTTTTCTTCCTCTATTTCTGTTGTACTTTATTTGGTCGTTATTTCACTTCATTGATAGTCATGTAACATTATAGCAATACATTACTCAAAAATAGTTTATTAGAGGATGATAAACACACGTGCAAAGATTTACCACAACGCATTATCAAAAGTTAAAAGCTATGTCACAAAACTTTTACCAGCTATCACAATAGGGACTTTTAGATTCGCAAAAATACAATGGGGATTGCTACGATCGACGTCCTTTTAATGCACTGCCTTGAATGGACGTCACACGTATCGGTCAACGCAAATCTAAAAGTCCCGAATGATCACATGCTGTACTAAACAACAGTGAACATGTTGAAATCACCACAATAGTCTTTCGCATAAACAAGGAAGAAGGACCCTCTCATCGTCTGTAACCAAATCGTTTTTAGAGGGCGAGGTCATCAATAAGACTGGTACATGCGTCATAATTTTATAACAATAACAGGGCTTAAGCGTGTAGATGGATGACGAATTGTGTTTTTCTGTAAAATGAGAAAGTACTTTTTATGAACAAGGTTGTAAGTCCAGGGGGTGTTTCACAAAGATCCTAAGTAGAACTTAACTCTAAGTTGGACTTAAAAATTATGAACAGCCATTGGAGTCTTAAAATGAAATATATTCAAAAGCAGAAATTCAAGTATTTTAGACTTGTTATAAATTCCACATCCAGAACATGTAATCTCCTTGATGATAGAAAATATGAATGATTTGAAAAAACAATGCCTTTCAAAATAACTTTTACAAAATATTTTCAAAGATGCTAATGGCTGTCCATAATTTTTAAGCCCAACTTAGAGTTAAGTTCGACTTAGGATCTTTGTGAAACACCCCCAGTACCCTGTCTTACAAAGAGTTGATAATCGCAACTTATTTACGATTGATATGAATCGCAACTATGTGTACATAAGAGATAGGAGACTGCAAATTTGCGATTGATTGGAGGACTTGCGATTGATTTGAAACTCTTTTTAAGGCGGGGCCCTGTGATTGTAAACCCTTCACGGGGTTTGAGTGTTTTACGGTCAGACGAGAAAATGTCGGGTTAGCTTTCTTGGTTGTGACCTATAAAGAGTATTGCCCTTGTACTGTACTATCATGATGTGTTTGTTTGTAATGAATACGCCCCCATGATATCATCATGTGTTGAGCAAAGTGAGAAAAAAAAAATGATTTCCAAGGATTATAGCAAACACCTTAGAAGTGTTTTGAGAAATAAGTGCCACCACTTAGGATTTAAAAGCAAGATATCTGAATGATTGCCCGGATACACTCCGACTCAATCTCAGTAGATCTCCCCTTAATGGATACGCCACTAATTCAACGACGGTTCTCAAAAATCTGTCTTCTATGATTTAAGTTTAACGAATTGAGCTTTGATTACATTGTAGATCCACTCACACCTTTTTTTTTGCATTATCTGTCCCAGAATGATTACCAAACTATGCAAATAACCTAGCCACTCTTTCCTTTTTAAATTTTCGAATGAAGCAAATTAGAAATAAATCAGGAAACGGTAGAATTTCGATAAGACAATAATTAAGTTTTTTATCAAGCGATCTACTATTGAAATGAAAGCCAATTTGTGAAGCTTGAATCATCGAAGGCATGTATAGTTTTATGAGCCGTCATAAGTGCAGTATCGAAAAAAAAAGAAAGGTGGGGGCGGAAACACTTTTCTGAGGTTGGGAAACCATTCAGATACTTCGCTTTCAAGGAGAGGGTGTGCCGCCATTCAATCATTATCTTGTTTATGTCACTATGAACATCTTGAACAAACATCCTTCTAAGGAGTACATTTTAGTTTTCATATCGCTTAATGATATCATGGGGGCGTATTTATTATACACAGGTTACTTCCTGCTAGTTCAGCGCAAGGGCAATCCTCTTCATAGGTCACGACCCGGAAGTGCACTCCAAAAAAGTTAAACTAGAAAATTAGTAATACTTTCCCTTGTTAAACGGACATGTTCATGTCTAACCATGAACACTCGGATCATGTATTGGGTTTACACCACTTCATGCGTTCATCCTGATAAAGGTGTTTGATACCCTCTTTAGTTTTCTTTTGAGAGAATTGTTTTCAACATTGTATCATTGAAGCAGCATCTGTTTTTGTTTCTGTTTTGTTTAGTTTTGTTTTAACAGGGCCTTCAATGAATTAGTGCGTGCGGCTAAATTTAGCATTTTTGTTCTTTGAGATTAAAATACAACTAGAAATGACTGAGAAAGAAATAAAACGAAGAAAAAAACAACAGGCATTTTGTATGTTATCAAAGATATACATAGTAATTTTTCTCAAAAAGAATCTTCATATAATAGTTATAATATTTTCTTTCTTCTTAAGCCATCTTATTGCGATTTAGGCCTTTTTATAATAATAAATAATGTTTACCCAAGTTCTACTTGTCAGTGCACATAATCATGAATGACTTCAAGACGTCGCATAATGAATGATAACCAATAAATTGAAATCAAATTCTCTTGATTTTGCAGGCGGATTACTCGTACTGACTGCTATCATTTGCTGGACCCCTTACTTTGTCATCCACTCGTGTTTCTTCCCCATGAACATAGCACCGCACTGGAGCAGCATACTGACTATGTGGCTTGGCTACTTGAACGCCATGTTGAATCCTCTAATCTACTCCTTCACGAATCGGCGCATCCGATCCATGGTGGGTACGTTCTGTGGTAAGCGGTGTAGGGTCATCAAAGCGCTAATGTGCAGAAAGAGATCGGAATCCGCTACGATTGTCCCACATTAGCCCTGTCAACTTGGAATGTTCTACCAGGGGTAATGAAATGTATACTATTTTCCCGAAGGATTCGTTCCAGCATCCATTATTCAACATTTCAACAGTGTCATTACATGTATCTAATTGACTCTGAATTCAAAAATATTTTCCCTTTCAGTATTGCATAAAAGCGAATAAAAACCTAATTTTCCGCATCTCGACAAGTTACAGTGACGACATAACATGTGCACCGATCGGCTCGCCTATATAGCTGAGGCGATGAGCCGTGCTTAATTAATGCAAAGTCATTGTGAATATGCGTACTCCACATAAGATGATGTCATCAATTCAACTCCCGATTTTCAAAGTTTTAGATTTCGAGTTTTCAGAGAGCTGTTACTCGTCTGACAGGCACTAAAGTAGCATATAAATGGTATTAGTGTAATCTATGGCTTGTTAGCTTTCCTTTTATATATAATTCATCTATTTCATTTTTCACTTCGGACAGGGTCTTTAAACCTCTGATTTCTTTAGCTGATATTATAGGAAAGTGAAACTCCGAGAAAAAACAAATACTGTAGTAGTCACTCTCGAAGTCGTCGCAGCGGATAAAAGGTCACAGTTCGTAGGGGAAAAAACGACAATATACATCTCACCAACTTCAAACTGCATTGATGTAGTACACGAGGATCGAGCAAGAATACCAACACAGATGACCTGACATGGCAACATATTTACCCGTGTCTTTCTTGCTCCTTTCCCTCTCTTTTTTCCCCCTCCCTTTTCTCTTTTTTTCCCGACGGCAGCGCAATTTTACCGACAATATCCTGACTGGTGGGGGGGGGTGTCGCACCCCCACACCCGCCCCTTTGGCGACGCCCCTGCTTACAGTTAGTCTTCCTATGTTTCAATTAGAAATCCTAGCAGCAATATTAGTTTTTTTTAGCTTTAGTTTGTCATTCTTTTTCACTCAGTGTATGTGGTTTTTATATGTATACCGGGTCAAATGTACATAATTAACAATATAAGGATATGTGCAATATCCCGTTGTATAATGTAAATGAAGTTAATGTGTGGTAGTTTTACATAATTATGCAGAATTTGTTTCTGATGGTGTAACATCTCTCAAGAATATTACGACCAAGGGAGATATCTCCAAATATAAATATGAACATGTAAATATGGATAGATTTCTCATTTTGTGTTGGTTCAATGCACATATAGCACATTCACTTCGATGTTGGTATTAAATGTTTGTATCTGATTTATATAAAAATATCATCCAACTGAAATATGATTAAAAGTTTTTTCTGTTATGTCTTGCAAAGAGAGATAGAAAGAGAGAGAGAGAGCGAGCGAGCGAGAGAGAGAGAGAAACAAAATATGAATATGTTTCATGGAAATACACGATAAGTTTTTTTTGTAATACTACCTACTTAGAAATACATTTTGTTTGCAAATCCAATTGTTTCTTTTAAATCTGCAAAATCTCCGACGGGCAAAACCAACTAACTAAATTATGCAAATTATATTTGTACGGCTGAACATTCCTATAAAGCCAATGGACACACTCGCCATTTGGCTATTTGTATCCGACTGCCCCTATTTTCTCTTTTATGTTTTCAAAGTTCAAAGTAAATGGTAAAATGACACTAGTCTTGTGTACATTTTTCCCGCGGAAACTGAAGAATGCCAGTCTCTGTCACGTGAACATGAAAGTCATGGCATGTTCGTAATCCCATTGAGTGAAAGTAGGTCGGATTCCGGGTGGCATGCATTACTGGGACAATAGAAATGACATGATTCTCTTTGACCGGGGACACGGTCACAAACCTTTTTTCTAATGACAAATGCCAAATCAGTGACAAATCTGCTGATAACCAATCAGAAGAAAGGATTTCACTAGCTTATAACAAAAACTGTCATTATTTTGTCACTGATGGCACGTGTTGTAATATGGGGCCCGGGTATTCCAATGTTTCATCGTATATCGAATTAAATATCCCAACCCTGTTGTCCTTCCTGTTATCTTCATAAACGAAGTGTAAACTTAACATTTCTACCGGTTTATTGACAAAGAATCATATCACCGGGAACAAAATTTTATTTTCGATATCTGTGCACTGTCTTTAACATTTAATGAAGAATAAATCATTATAGAATGGTAAGGTATATCAACTGTTATGATGATCAGTTAAACTGACTCCTTTTTCTGCCTATAGAAACACACAAAGAGAAAACAACTTCAGAACCAGTAGAAGGAATGATGACAAATACTAAATTTTCTGAAGAATATGTATTAAATTTATTTGATAGCACCAACATGTATCACGTGTTAAGACACATTTTTTGTACATAGTTATCTCGTGCATATACATAATAAATATATTTCAATAAAATACATAGATGTTCCAGCAAATTCAAGTACTAGCTCGAATATACCAACACATTTGTGACCATCTCAACACAATAACATTTTTCTCAGTATACAAAGGAGATCACATGATCATATCAGTTCCATATAACTATAATGAAAAACATTCAAAAACAAATGCAATGCGGAATGAAAAGAAAAAGTAAAATCAATTATATTTGAACCATTAGGGATATGTTAAAATATATGGTAAATACAAAACAAAATATAAAACATTTACTCTACTCACCATAGCCAAAGAAAGAAAAAGGCTGAAGCTGCTCAAACATCAAACATTCATCACAATAATTAAGCCCCAGTAATTAATCGTTAAACTATCACACTGGTGTACATCCATATTCTTACAGCGGTACAAGTTTAATCAAAAATATTGTTGCAATGCATGATTAAATATTTCAGAAAAACTATATGATTGTGATTCCTCTTTCTAACCTAGAATTCTAGCAGATTATTATTTTGACTCTGGAAAGTATTTATGGTATACATTATTTATGTTAAAAAAACAAACTTGTGGCTAAGTTCATTTAAATTTCATAGACTATGTAGGCGGATAATCAAGTTAGGAATATTCTTCTAAGGGTAAAACTTCCGAATAATGAAAAGTACTGCTAAAGTTTGGACCTTGTGGCAGATTAGCCCTGTGCTTAACAAGTTATCCAATAAAGTCTACTACTACTATTACTACTAAAGTTCACAGGGGTCACAAATAATTTTTTTCTTATTATTATTTCCGAGTTAAAACCAATCGGGTTTTAAACATAACATTCACTTAAACAATTAAAACCTGAGATTTAGAATGCCTCAAATTTCGAGAAGCCCCAAGTGAACTGTGATTTTGTTTAAAGATTTGTGAAATGAGGTATGATTTTGTTAAAGATATGTCCATCACCGATATTGAGACGTTTGATTCGTTCAATTCTGATTAATTCACGAATTTAATACTGACTTAGTGTTCACATATCGGGTTCATTCGTGATGATCAATTTGGAAAATTGAACACGATATCACATTCTCAAAGGAAACTGAGTATTTAAAAGAGGATAACATATTTATCCGATTAGTCGGACTAATCAACATAATGATCCTCTTACAACTTTAAAATTTAAAAACAAAAAAAATCGGGTCTTTCAGAAGTACCAAGAATAACACATTTTAACTAACGTTTTTGACCAACAAAGCTTGTATACCTTAAGAAAAAAAAAATCTTTACAATACAAAATGTCCATGGTTCAGCATGAAAAGAAAATTACAGTAAAAAATAATATGAATAAACATATATTCTTGATGCATAATCAGTACACTAAAAACACACGATCCATTCAGAAAGATATATGAAAATCGAGACAGAACATCAAGAGGAAAGAGAGAAAGAGAGAGAAAAGGAAAGAAACACACACACACACACACACACACACTCACACTCAGAGAAGGAGGTAGAACGCGAGAGAGATAGACAGAGAGAGAGAGAGAGAGAGAGGGGTGGGTGTACTCGATATATTATTTGCCATAAAGTCGCTTTCTTTTGCATTACAAGTAGCCACTCGGATTACATGGTTTATAATTTAATACTTTCTTAGACTATTATCTAAAATCCAAATTTATTTAGGTCCTTTGAGGTGAACTGTAAAAAGATAGACCTACAAGCCTTCGGAATGCCTCTCGAAAACTGGAGGTCATCAAGGCGTATACATATGGGTTTACTGCTGACGTTGACCAAAGGAGAATATCCGCAGCTCTCCAAAGCCAGATAGAGAAACTGTAATGTTTGTCAAAGAAGACCAAGACACAGAAAGGTATAAGAGACAGCGTGTAGGTGATGAAGAGTAGACAAAGATTCCTGGTAAGTCGGAGATTGTCGTTGTGCTGTATCCGGCGAATAGAGATGGCTTGAGCAAAGGCAGGTACAGGGACTTCCTGGTTTCGACTACCTAATTCATTGTTAGACTGTTGCTCCGTCATGCTCTTCGGTAAAGCTGATGATGACCAAGCATGGACACGTGAACGACTAGCACCGACATGCTTCCAAATCAAGGCGTAGGTGAATGGGATGACGAATGTCCCAATCAGCAGTCCCATAGACAGGAGCACGACCTCGTAGACCCACACGCCCTCGACATCGTATCCAAACGAGCAATGGCCGAGCACGGGGTTGAAGCCGGCAAAGTCTATGCTACCTATGCCAAAGAATGGACTTAGGACAGGTAATCCAGCTAAGAGAACCGCTACAATCAGTTGTAAAACGACAAGCTGCGGTGTGGCAAATTTGCGATAGATATGCAGTGGCTTGGTAATATTGAGGAAACGATTGATTGCGATAAGGCCAAGTATGTTGAGTGATAGTGCGTGGAAGAAAATTAGCATGAATCCGTGAACGCGACAGAAGCTGACATCGAAGGGCCACTCGTTTTCCACCGTGCCAACGACCATGAGAGGTATCAAGACTGCACTGACGATCAGATCCAAGATTGCCAGGGCCGTTACAAAGGCGTTGGGGACCGTTCGTAACTTGGGCGTCATCGCTACAGCATAAATAACGAAAGCATTGCCTACAGTACCCGTCATAGCGAGCATGAGGCGAATGATGATTTCAACGATGGTTAATGATTTGTTTTGTTCATCATCTATACTGAGGGTAGAGTGATTCATTCTGTTAAGTTGTTTCTACTCTTCTCATTTCGGCAAGTTGTGAGCTCCCTGCAAAGAGAAGAACAAAATTATGACGTTAATTTATGGATCACATTTCATTATTTACGGTTTGTGTAACTTTGTGAACATGAACAAACTCCTCTTTCCTGTTCCACCTGTGATTTAATTACTTGATGAAACAAAACAATGTATAGTTTTTTTATCAAATCTACATAATAAAATATTATGGTTCTGAACTTCTGATGGTTTCTAGGATATAAATAAAAAGTTAAAGAAGGAATCAATTATAGCATAGACGTTCCTCTTTGTTACTGGAGTTCATCCTTTCCACTTGTTCCAGACAATAATTTGGGTGGGGCAGTGGTATCGCTAGCATAGTGTGAAACTGGTGTAGCCCCTCCTTGAAGGCACAGGAAAACAATACACCTTAGAACGTTTGACCCCCCCCCCC
>BEXV01000866.1:102107-114406 GCA_003118195.1 Hemicentrotus pulcherrimus | reverse complement strand
GGATAGAGAGTGTGGAAGAGGGGGTATAGAGTGTGGAAGAGGGGGTAGAGAGTGTGGAAGAGGGGGTAGAGAGTGTGGAAGAGGGGGTAGAGAGTGTGGAAGAGGGGGTAGAGAGTGTGGAAGGTGGGTAGAGAGCATTTAAAAGGGGTAGAGAGCATGGAAAAGGGTATTGAAATGAACAAGGTAATTCATATTTAATAAAACATGTCATCCTTGCAATTTAACGACCATTCCTTTACAGGAAAATACAGTGATAGAGAGCTGTGTCCGCTTAAAAAAATGGAGGACTAATAAAGAGACCTATTTATGTTTTTATCTTTTTTTGAAAAGTTAATTGACTGATATAAATAGAGTTTTCAGAATACCACAACTATTTGAACTCCTCATTTAACTACTGCACTAAAGCACACGCGCAACACACCTACTGCTAACCAGAAATACCGATTTCATTACCGTAATTAACGTTGTATAAACCGCCCTCGTGTATTAACTGCACCCCTCTTTTTCACCCTTAAAAAAAAAAACCAGGTACCGCTTAGGTCTTGTTGGCTATATAGAGGGTGTAAGTAGCTACAAGAAGTGCAGTCCTGCTTTAAATGATGTGAAGGAGCATTAGCTGACTGGACCTACCAAAGACTGAGTTTTCACCCAGATCCCTTCCAAACTTCAGAAAGCAGTCTCCTAGAGTGCCCTCAGGCTGTGGATACCTCGAGTTCTTGGTCTGCCCTCGCATCTTGGAGACTGTCATTGCAGTACTCTGCTTCGCTCTGGTTACTATGGTAACAGATGAAATGAAAATCAGTCAGGATATAATCATGAAAATAATAATGATGGTGGTTACTTCTACTGTGCACAAGCCCATGTATTATATGAATAAAGATTAAGATGAAACATTATCACAAATGTAGGGCATGTCTTTATTTGAATTATTGACAAGAATATTGAATTATTGAAATTTTAAAAAAAGTTTCAAACAATAAATTAATATTATTATTACTACTAAAATAATAATCATAATACTGCAGCATAAGTATTGCATAAATGACAATTACTGCTTGAGATTTTAAAAATAGCCTTTACTGCATTGACATTGCAGAGGTAAATAGAGGTAAACGGGTCAGGCCTGTCGTAAACAAACATTCCTGCCCCACAAACTGCTCTTTACTATTTTTGTTTGCTTTAGGATAATGGTGAGATCGAGACTGAGAGTTCATGTACATGTACATTAAACCAATTCACCCGTTCACATATCAGAGACATACATTGTACATGCACGGATGGAGTGTGTGTGTGTGTATAATTAGAGTATAAGGCTCCATCAAATTGTCAGAATAAGACAGATTTATGATCCTCTTGCATTAAATCAAAGTTGGAATGGAGAAAGGAAGGCTCACAGGAAGGATGCTGGGGTTGAGATCAAACTACAAACGAAAAACTTCAAAATTTAGGGTGTCATATGTTCACTTGTATAAACAAGAAATTGTAAAATGATTGTAACATCTCATACAGTGCTGCATGGACAAAGGTTTTGTACACCCTGGATATGCAGGGGTTTACCGGTACCAACACTTTTGACCATCACTGTATCACAGTACCAGGTATTATTAATAACAAGGTTAATATCATCAATATTATAATCAACAACGATGATGATGATGATGATGATGATGATGATGATGATGATGATAATAATAATAATAATAATAATAATACTAATTAAAATAACAATGAAAATAATAATAATAATAGCAATATTAACAGTATTATTACTACTGCATTATACCTGTACATAATATAAACGTCAACAATTTGTCACCTGATAAAAACTGTCAGATTTAAGCGTGAATTTTTCTCTTCTTCATCATTTCTGTATCACATAATGTCGTGATTGACACTGGTCAGTATTGATATCGATAGTAAACAGTGTACATGTACATCAAATGGACTTTACAGTTGGCATAACATGTGATACATACATGTACATGTACTGTATATCATCATATGCAAAATTCATAGCATTGACATCAGAACTTATGATAATGAACATTTTAGATTGAATTTACAGTGGTTATGTACACATACAGCATGTTTTCCACTGGATTCAAAATGCTTGGAATGATGAATGGGCAAATATCTATAAATAATTAAATACTACTTACCGGGATTTGGCTGAAGAAGCTCATTCGTCTTTGTGATTATGTCGTCAACTGCAAGTGCAGTGACATCAATTGTCTGTAAAAGAGAGTGAAAGATGGAGAGACAGAATAGGAGAGAGAGAGAGAGAGAGAGAGAGAGAGAGAATGCAATCAAACAGTCAGTTAGCTTCAGTTCTTAACTCATGAAAAGCATATAATAAATATGTACTCGGTAGTCCAATAAAGAGCTTTTCAATTTCCGAAGCTACAGCTGTAGATGTTTTGTTTTTCATTGGTTGGTTTAAAATGGTTCGCATTTATAAGCATTTGGGAAAATAGTACCTTAATATTGGCTGTACACACGTTTGAATACAAAAGAATTGGGTTCCTATTATCTCATTTGATTTCTTTCATCTCATGAATCCTTAAACTTCATCGCAACTGTACATGTACATGTACAATGTACGTGTAGGCCGACAGGAACATGGGAGTCATTTTGAAAAGGAAATAGAAATCAAAAAATAATAATGATAATAGTAAATGATTCAATGTACAGCACTGTATGTAAATTTTTTGTTGTTGTCTTTTCTGACTTCATATTATCATTATCATTACATTTAATTAGTGACATACAGTATAAGGACTGCTCCTCCAACATCAACAGATATTTGTTTGTTATCTAATAGGATGCGGTTAATCACCTTAAAAGATCGCTACAGAAAACTACAGATAGTAAACACCAACAGTACATGTACATGTACATGTACATGTACATGTATGTTTCTAAACACCCACAAGAACGTGTGCAGCCTTTGGCGCCGCCTCTCATTTCTTGATTAGGATCAATGACCCCACTTGGACGACACTTGAGCATTGATTGGAGGAGCCATTTGTTACATAGCCATGAATGCTGCCCAGCTATAGGAACGAGCTTCTTCCTTGATTAGATTTTGCACATGTGCAGCCCGATGACATGTACAGTACGCTGTAGTGTCGGTGTATCACACAACTGAACAACTGGTGTTATACCAATGCTCACATGTATATGTACGATTTTAAAGATAAAGTTGAGTCCTGGTAATGCGATTGCATTGTTAAATAAGCGGTGTGGAATCGATCAGAAAAAGTTGATCACATAGCATTTCTCTAACTATTGGTGTGTACTGCAAGGCTCTGGAATCATAAAAATGATGAGAAATATGGCCCAGTCTTGGTGAATACATGTATAACAGGCACTGTACACAGAAAAATATGGGACTACATTTTTAAGATGTTATACGTCATATTTAGAATATGGAGGCATTTGAAGAGCCATGCTTTTCAGGGAACATTTTTTCTCTGATGTTCTCCCACACTTGCATAATAAGTATGATAACCCTCACAAATTATTTTTCACCTCTCCCCAGAACTCAACCCTCTCTTTAAGTTTTACCCATGTTCATTATCATTCCTCTGTCAAATAGGCATGCCAGGCCATGTTTGTGGTCCAACAGAATGATGCAAAGTTCATGTATGGTAGTCTACTCATCCTCCACAGAAAGATGGAAAGGTCTTGAGTATATAAACATTTTTACTACCCCCATCATGCCCATGTCTCTTCCTTCTCCGCCCATACAATTGTCAGAATCTAGCACTGTGTCATCTAATGTCACTGCCATATGCTGGGCCGACAACATTTATTAGAGCAGAATTGTAAGAGGCTTGACTTCCAATGTCAATCACTTGACAGAGGTCCAGTCGACCCTAATACCTGATAATAATCAAATTACATGTCTACACATGTACTTGGTCGAACAGATCAGCATAGATTAGAAATAGAACATTGTAGAAAATAAATATATGTAAAAATAAAAATAATAATAAAAACAATA
The DNA here is from genome assembly GCA_003118195.1 of Hemicentrotus pulcherrimus. NCBI lineage: Eukaryota > Metazoa > Echinodermata > Echinoidea > Camarodonta > Strongylocentrotidae > Hemicentrotus > Hemicentrotus pulcherrimus. The sequence continues at coordinate 110,400 of BEXV01000866.1, read as the reverse complement.
ACAATGATACTAATAATACTAATACTTATATATATGTACATGTTCATGTAGTGATAATAATAATAATAATGATAACAATAATAATAATAATTACATGTATTTAATCATGATGAAATTAACTGAGATCTGTGTAGTTTACTTAAAATTGAAAGGGCCTTTAAAGCACTCAGCTCTGCATCTCTCCCCCCTCCCCCTCAAAAAAGAGAGCAATATATTTCTGCACAAAACGGTAATGTTACACTTCTTGAGATAATTGTTTCCCCTCCAAAAGGAACAATCCCATTTTCATTGTGTAAACTTACTCTACTGTGTGAAAACACCCATTCAATGTCAAGTACATGCCTCAATACCATTATTGACATAAATTTAAAGTGCTTAAAACTTGAGGGGAATTGGAAACTTTGTATGCTACACTAGCTTGCACTCACAGTACAAGCAGAACCATAGAAGTAGACCTTCATGCACTACATTTCTACACCCCTAAACAATGATCTGTACTATAAATGTAGGCCAAAGGTAAAAAAAAATTATACATGTACAGGTGTATTATATGGAAATCAAAATAATAAATTTGTGTCATTCCTCTTTTTGATGATTTCAGATGTATTTTGGAAAGCGCTGTTAAGAATTTTGAAGGGAATGTATAAAAAGTCTTGTATTGAATGGTTTTATTTGAGTGAGAAACAACATGGTTCAAGGAAAAACAAATACTTTTTTTTAAAAACTACAATTTACACTACTTGGAAAATCCCATTAAAAAATGTTGGTGTTTGAAAGTTCTGCTACATACATGTATGTATTTTGGTGTGTTGTGCACACATTCCATGGGTGGGTTTTTTTATTTGGATTTTTGGTCATGTTCATGGGCAGTTCCCTAGTGACTTTCAACAAAATCTGGAAGGTGAGAGGTGCTAGCAGTTTAAATGCCCCTAATATTGCATGGGCAAGTCAATTAAAAAGGGGCAAGTCAATTAAAAAGGGGCAAGTCAATTAAAAAGGGGCATCTACCCCTTCCCCTCAATGATATCCATGATTTAAATTGGATGTGCTACTAATGAGGCAATGGTACATGTAGATGGACACATGCTCTGTTGTTGTCAAAGTATATGATTGAATTCCATTCGATAGCAGTGTCTCAGCTGTGCTGCTAATGAGTAGTTATACATTGTAGGTTGTATCAGTCTAATTGCTGTTGCTCTCATGAGGCCTGTCCTCATCAGCTCGTTCATCAGCTCGAGTTTGCTGAATAATTACCCACCATTTTTTAACTACATGTATCCTGATTGCAAATTTTCAAAATTTGCATCTTCGTCAGCCAAGTTGCAATGAGCAGGATATTTGGTCGAGGAAATATCCTGAGGATTCTTGTTGTTGTTTGTTTCCAAAATATCCCGCTATTTGGGATATAGCGGGCTAATTTGCGTCTGTTTGAGCTAGTATATGTGATTAGCGTATCAATCTGGACTCTCTGGAAAGACGCAATTTTGAGCTTCAGGATAATATCCCGAATCTGAAACTGGCAGGTTTGGCAAACTTGAGCTGATGACGACAGGTCTATAGAGATTGAATCTACATGTACATGTGATATTGTATCATATCACTCTTCAAGGTTTTTGATCATGACCCAGGTTCTGAATAGACACAATTGATTTATTTTGATGCACATGTGGACATATTATATAGGTATATAAGTAGATCACAGACACTGAGAAGTGTGACACCGTGAGAGGGTTGGTTGCAGACTGTACAGTGAAACATGTCTATAAAGACCACCCAAGGGAGACAAGAAAAGTGGTCTTTATAGGCTGGTGGTCTTTATGTACAGGTTCCTTTTATAGTACTGTACATGTTTCAATGAGGAACCATTTTCATGTATAACGTGTCTAAACTAGTATCTGAGACTAGATGCCAACTTTATAAAAACACACTTACATACATTGTAGCACTGCAGTGCAGAGCTTTGATGTGAGCGTATACAGCTACAACATAACTGTACAAAGTTTTATAAAGCCAAATTAAATAATATGATGATTTTAGGTGAATAATCATATGCATTCCAGTACATAAACTACAATTACTCTGCAATGTACACATGTATTCATATATTCAAATTCCAATGCACTGTAGGACCAGGCGAGTGCAATATTTCAATATTTCATTATTTTCCTACACAGGGACATGCAATGAAATGTGATCTTTTCCTGCTCCAAACAGGATATATTGCTCCAGTCACTACTATTTATGGGTCTTACCTCACTGATGCATCACTGTGTAAACACAAATATTCCCATGCATGGTCGTTTTAAAGACCCCATTTCATAATACGTAGCTACCTATTTGGGACTGTCCCACCGGTTGCTCTATACAAAGACTTTGTGTTTATAATGTAAAATAATTGCAGTTTTGGTACTTTGTTGTGATCTACAAGTACAGTGTACATCATGTACCTTTAAAAATTCCTGCTACACAAGTACACGTTCAATACATGTACATGCATAGTGGCTACCGTACACGTGAAACATGATCTAGTATACAAGGCTATAAATCATAAACAGGCCCTAATTCTTCTTAAGCATCAAAATTGATATAAATCAGTTAATCTATATGGTCCTAAACTTTGACAAACTATTCCCTTTTAACATCAAAGTTTCCATGACACTTGCTTTATTTGAGAAAAAGCTAAAGTGTTTCTTATTACAGTGCTATACATGTAATGAATTTACTCAAAAGCTGTGAATTATCAAGCGTGTAAATATTTGTGATTTTCTACTTTTTCAATTTTTCTTTCCTTTTCCCTTCTAATATACTCAATTATTAACATGAGCATGGAGCTACAATGTAGCCTTCAAAGTTCAAAGGGACTTTGGCCCCTGCTGGCGCTTCCACTCTTACATGTACATGTACATGTGATGTAGTTCAATAAATTTACCCCTTCCCCACCCATTTTCTCACTGTACAAATGTGTACATCATTTTGTAGTAATGAATAAACCTTGCTTTAACTTGTACGTTTTTATTTTCAATACCCGGAACATATTTTATGAGAGAAAATAAACTTGAAACTTGAAACACTGTATGCAAGATGAATCCGATACCATGATATCCACTGTTCATGTTTTGATACTTTTACCGTTTATGTCTTGTTACTTTGATTCATCCATCAATTTAAGTACCATTAAGAGATCTAAATGTATATCTTCACTGATTAAAAGGAATCTTCTAAAGCTAATGTAATTGAAATTGAACTCAGCAGCTGTCAGATTAAAAAGAAAAACAAAATTATGTAAACATTGCTCTCCCGGGACTTGGCTGGAATGAGCAGTATGATTGACATTCTAGTGCTCAGTTTTGATCTCATAACAGAGCATCGATATCAAAGCTTGTCGTGACAACCCTCACCCCGCGTTCACACTACCAGAAGTCATTGCTTCGCAGTACGAGAATTGTAATAAGGAAATTTTGCCTTGTTTTCTAGTCTGAACTTCATCATAAAGAAACGTATACAAAACAATGTACATGTACATGTAGTGAAACGCATGTTTGAGCATTATTTCTGATGAAAACTTGATAGAGAATCAGGTTCCTTTGAAGTCTGAATGACCCATCATATGAAACTCGTATAACTGGGCTGATCATGAATGCGCACTTGGCCTGCTATCATGTCTTGTCTATCTCCAATTTTCATTTTATTTTCAACTACTACATGTAACTCTCAACAGGCTATTAGAAGAGAATACAGAGATGAAGTGAACACTATCTTGTGATTAATTACGACGGACTTGTTTTGAATCACAGTTAATCTCACGCAGTGCCTCCAGGGCTCTTAGCCAATTTCACGGTACCCAGCTCAAGGTTTTGTACTCACACAAGCATGGTTAAATGCTCTTCGTAATTCATGTCATTACCCGACATGGTACATGTACATGAAAAATAAAAACTTGGCATTCCTGTGTACATGTATTTTTGGGATAATTTTTTAATAAATTGGAAAGAATTCAAGAAACTAGCATTGAGGCTGGAATGTTGTTTGACTTGGCTTTAAAGCCTTAAGTTTACGGGATGTCATTTGTTTTTGTCACAAATCTTGTTGGACTACATGTATGCAAGACTATTTTTCTTCATTACCGGTAATTAGCAAACCAACCTTCAATTTTAAAGGTTTTGGTAATGAAGCATTAAATAAAAAATAGATTTTAGCAACCAGTACATGTAAATTCTAGAAAATAGAAGAAGAAAAAAACACATTGGCACAAAGTACAATTTAGGCCCTTAATATTTCTGATTTTGAAGGTGAAAAACTATCTACATGTACATGTACGGTATTGGGGTTACAGTATGTACTGTACATGTACATGTACCATGTACACTGTACAGGTGTACAATTGTAGCATACATTGTATGCTATGCAAATTCTCCTCTTTTTACCTGGTGGATTCTCAGTCTGTCACTTTGTCCTCTTATTTTTGGACTTTTTTTTGGCTATACATGTATGTACCGCAGATTCTGAATTAATTTCAACAAACACAACTGTAGCATTTTACAACAATGTACATTGTACATTTTATGCATAGTTTGTATGGTCGCCTTGAGCTTTTGTCAGCCCTTTCAGAATTTACGTATGACTTTGTCATGTTAATAGGTGAAGGTGTAAATTTGTAACATATCACCACTCAACACAGCATGCTTTACCACAATAAGGTATTTCCTTCCTAGAAGGTGATCAGATAAGGATATCATGTTTTGTACTACCGCGGAAGGAACATCGGATGAGTAATATCTCGCGGCGGAGGGTCACGACAATTCTGCTACTTAATGGATCATGTAATTTCAAACCGTAATAAAAGTGTACATGTAGCTTCTTTAGGTTGAACTTTGAACTTTGCATCTTTTAATTTCATGGTATTGGTTTTTAAAAGATCTTTAAATAGGATTTTGTTTTAATTGGTAATAAGGAAGTACAGGTGTACATTACAAACATACAGTGTACATGTACAAGTAAGCTCGGACAAGGCTTGTCATGAATATGTCAGCCTACATTTTGTACATTATGTGACAAAAAAAATCTTTCATAAACTTTTCTAAACTCCTTTTAATGCTCATGCCAATCATTGGAATGAGTCATCGGAACGATGATTAACTGGAAGTTTAAAGGGCGTATTCTTTGTTTTCCATTTTTTATAAAAAAGATGAAAAAAATAATGGCTCTTATATTGATAAAAAACAATACTTTTTGTCATTTTTACAGTATAGGCAGACTTTTCCCCTTCCGTTTTCAAATTTTAGTTGCATAAGTTCATGAAAAGAAAGAAGAAAATGAGACTAGAGATGTCACAGTCAACTGGTTGGAACACTTGACTGGATATGTGAAGGTCATGTGTTTAAGTCCCGGCATAAATTTAACATATGAACTGTATCTTCTCGGCTCTTGGCAAAAGACATAAATGTACATGTACTGAACTGTATATTTGCTCACTAATTATTCAGGAGAAAATGGCAATCTACATGTACATGTACATGTACATATAGTAGGTAATGAAAATATGACTACTGCTGACAGCCTCTGTCATAGATTACATTTAAACTGTATGTTATATCTCTACATGTACTGTACATGCTGGTAACTTCTTGGTTTTATTGCATTCTTTACATGAATACACAACACACTGTATGTACATGTACATATACTGATATAGGCCATACATATTTACATCGTAGACCATAAACTGTGCAATGAAATAGGCCAACAGTATACATTCATGTGCACCAACACGTATACCACTTAAACCAAGATCAGAAATCAACCATTCGATTTATCAACCAAAGCAATTAAATTCTTCAGGGAGCACGATATGCTTCCTTGTAATTTCCTCTTCTCAAACGCAGATATCCTCTTCATTTCCTCATTGTATTATGAGTTAATGTATGTGATAGTCCACAATGCTATTGATACAATAGGGAGGGTGACCTTATAGGTACTGGTACTTTGCCAGATTAATTTGTTTATTCTGATGTACTGGTGTATCATAAGGTCCATCCTCATTGACTCTAGATTGCCAAATAGCCCGCTATTTCTGATTTAGGGAAATTTATCGACTCTAGATTGCCAAGTAGCCCGCTATTTCTGATTTATGGAAATTCATCGACTCTAGATTGCCAAATAGCCCGCTATTTCTGATTTAGGGAAATAATCCCAAAGTTACAAATCTTGTGTTCATTAGCTCGAGACTCGACCTCGAAACTTGAAACTCGAGCTCGAGAAATTAGCTCGAGATATTTTCCTCAGCATTCGCGCATAGTGCGAGTCTTTGGGTTGGTGAGGACTCACCGGACAAATGGCAGGATATTTTGCAAACTAGCCCAAGATATCTTGGGGGTGATGATCTGGACCAAATATCCCGCTAATTACAACTGCGGGCTGATGAAGACTCAAATTACATGTAAGTGAATAATTTGCGATCAGGATAGTTCAACTAGCGGGGTACTTGGCAATCTCGAGCTGATGAAGGCAGGCCTATAGTTTAATAGTGTCTAATAGTTAAAATGTGAAGTGAAGAAGAAAAGATTAAGTCCCGGAACCAACTTTTCCTAAAAATTTACATCCTGATTTCCGAGAACAGACATATAAAAATTATATTTCATTGGGTTTGAAATTTGAGCCCCTTGGTTGACAAAAAGCGGACACTACAGTACCTGTGAAACATGCCTGTGGTCTCTTGAACTGTGTCACAAATTTCTATGTCGTATTCAGACAGAAAATACGTTTAAACAGACAATACAAAGTTACACCTTGAGATTCAAAATTTGTACCCCAAAATCAATTAAAACATCTACACGAAGGACTGATTAGCTATGGTTTCATGTTTAGTTTGTACTCATCAGAAAAAAAATACTAAAAAATACTGCAAATCAATAATTGAATAAACCAAACTTGTGAAAATTGAAAATATCGGGTGTAACTTACCTTCTCCAAGTCTACGAATTCTTCATCGTATTCTGTCTTCTCAGCCCCTGCTATCTTCTCGCTCATAAACTGGAGAAAAGAAAGAAAGAAAGATGAAAAATGATAATATCTGTGTAATAACAGTGAGTTTCTACATGTCTGTAGATATCTGTTCTCCCCCAAAACAATATTACAATGGCTTTGGTGGATGCAAGTTACATGGACACAGGCGTGCCAATAAATAAATATTACAAAAAACATTACAAAAAACAACAACACAAGGAGTTTTATTTTTTTGGGGGGGNGGGGGGGGGGGGGGGGGGGGGGAGTGGAGGAGGTGAAAAGTGATCACAGAAGGATTGGAAGATACATGTAAAGGTGGATATTAGGCAGCAGGGAAAAATACTTTAAACATTTCTGGGGCTACTTTTCAAGCTTGTTTCCATGAAAATAACACTCTTTAATTTGTTTGGGATTGAACTCTATGCAAATTTGTTGGGGCTCTTTTATGACTTTCGGGGGGTCTTTTGGGCATTTCGGGGGCTATTTCGCCCCAAGCTCCCGTGTAATTTTTTCACTGTTTTGCAGCCTACAGTGTACATGTACTAACTCTTGGGTTGGGCTAGAGATGTCTGGTTGTACAGTCTGTAAGACTGATCCAGGGAGCTGTGACTGAGCTGACTATACACTTTGTACACCGTATTCTTGTAAAGTAGAGGCTGCATTCTATAAAGCTACATGCACATTGCATAATTCTAATTAATCAATTTAAATGTATAATACATGTATTTGGGTTGTTTGTTTAATGTTTTCGACATGGTCTGGTAAAACGTTATGTGAGATTTTTTAATTTGGGGGCAGCTCACATGATCAAAATTATGCTACAGTATGTATAGCACATGTATTCACAAACGAACAAAATGTTAAACACAGCATCAGGGTCATAATTTCTTCTTTCAAAAGTATCAGAAAACTACACTCCCTTATTTAGCACAAAATTACAGTGTACACCCTGTACATGTCACAACTTTGTTTCTGATCAACATCAATTACAGTGTAATGTTGTACCCCTGTCACGCGCAACATTCTTGTTTTTGAATTGCCTCTCATCAAGGAAATGGATCAGTGAACAGAAACGACATGATTAGGCAATTGCAAATTGTACACAATGGAAATGATAAACTCAATTGGCAAAATCTTCTCCTTCAAGACATGATTTGCCAAGACATTGTATGCCTACAGTATGAGTTTGACATGCACATTCAAGGATGTACTTAGGCCCATGATAGGTGATTGGGTGTTCTTCAAGTCATTTATCTCCAATTTAATGGTGAGGGGAAGGGGGGGGGGGGGG
>BEXV01000866.1:76712-102040 GCA_003118195.1 Hemicentrotus pulcherrimus | reverse complement strand
GGGGGGGGGGTTGTGGTTTTTTGACAATGCTAAAAAATATGAATATAAAATAAATTTTCAAACAAGCTTGTTGAATGGAGATTTTTAAGTTTTGCCCACATGGGTTAAAACTGGAAGTCACATTTTCAAACTCTTGCTGCAAATATGCAAAAATAACAACAACAATAAAAGAATCTATACATACATGTACATGTACATGTACATGCATCTCCAAAGACGACAAGTACAATACATGTACAGGTACGAACATACAGTCAAGTATGTGTAGACCATGGACTATCATTCGTACATAGACATAAACCAATTAGGCTTTACTTGTCTAAATCAAGATTTGTTATGGCTTATGCCAATTAACATACCTCTCTCAAGTCACTACGATAAAAAACAAAACATATACGGGTAACATACACAGTACATGTACATTGGATGTCAGAATACCACCCTTGGGAGACAGACTTGTAAATTTAGAACTTGTACGGTCCATGAATAACTGGGAACACTGCTGCTCTGAACAGGTTCATTCATTAGACTTTTGAGAAGTCAAAGCATAACATGTACATGTACATGTATATATTTCTGTTTTGATTCACAATTTCACATACATGTACATGTAAATTTCTTTCTTTTTTTAGGTCTAATACAGCTATTACGTAAAAATTGTTTGTCTATAGCCAGACAAGAATCAATTCATTGTACATCTACATTTACAAGTAAACAAAAACAAAACTTAGATATTCCCATCATCTAAGAGTTTTCAAATCTGATAAAATAGAATTTTTATTGATCACACAGGTAACATTCCACAGGGAGATGCATCTACTGGGACATTAATGAACTGTGTCTAAATGTTTGAAGTTCAATGCAATGTTTTACAGGTACATGTACAGGTATTTACATGTAGGCCAACAGTCAATAGTGCTTTGAACCATAGCAGTAAAGGGGGATAAAGTTTATTGTCCATGTTTAATCACCTCAACAGCACTGCTGCTGCATGCTAGTTCAGAGTTCTGCTTGGTCTCACACTAATTACACTGTAGGCCTGACCTACATTGTACATGTACACTTACTTTAGAAGGAAAGCTACACGAAAGTCGTATAAATGGGAACATGATACATGTACGTACCGGTCACTGGATTCTACTGAGTATTTTTAAGGCCAATTAATTTACATGTACATGTACATTTACTACCACTACCCCTATTGTAATTTCATCTGTATTTTTGTTTTACTTTCCATGGGCATGGCACAAAAGGCCTCTCACCCAAACAATACTTGTTTTCATTGTACACACACACACCTGAATCAGTTGAATGATGCGCATGCTTGAGTGATTTGAAAGACTGTCATACCAATTACATTGTAGGGCACTTCAAATGTACAATGCACTATTGGACTAATTACACAAGATGACTTGCAATTAAATATATGCAGGTTATATACATGTACATGTACATGTATGTGCAGCAACAAAATATAGGCTATACAATGTATGTACACGTTAAATTGTACATTTGCAAGTGAATGCACTCCCTCATTTGATTTCACCAACAACAACAATCTGTGAAAACGAACACGCATATGGTGTACAATCATACATGTAGCACAATATAGTTTGCTACTGGCCCTTACCCTTGGTGAGTACCAAGTGTGGAATACCGGTATTATGATTGTTTAAAACTATTGTAAAACGGATCGTTCTTTATGGGATTTTCAAATTTTAAAGTGTTTTTGTTGCTTTTTAAAAATACATTATGTACAGTACATACATACATGTATGGCAACTTGTTGGCTGTCCACAAGAGTACTGTATGTGTTCTCCAAGATAGAAATGGCCTTCTTACAGACAGCCGATAAATTAGAGGCTGGATGATGTGTATGCAAAATACTAATGAAGAAAGGAAAACAATACTGTATCAAGTACAAAATACTTAGTTAATGTACATGTGGAGTCTACATGCACCCGCAGGCCTAATCTGCAGAAAAGGTGTTTTAACAAAAAGTCAGCACACTCACCTGATTCGCTTTGCTGAATGTTTTCTTCATGCTTTGTTTAAATGACATGCCACACTATGCAGACAAAACTTCTCAATGTTTCTCTTAATATTTACTTCCCAAGAAGAACGTTAAAAACGAAACAATCAACAAAGGCCTGCAGACTTATTCCCTTGAGATTTGACAAAACGACAGTATTCTAAACCAGATGCCCAACATATGCGGTGTGCAGGTACAATGCAAAATGAACAACTCTGTTTCGATGTATACAAGAATGTGCAGGGGAAGACTGAATTAGATCATTGTAAACTCGTTACTTTACAAGTTCAGCATACTCATACTCTTGGCACCTAGGGTACAAGCTTAATTGAGTCACAGGATATAGCAGATATTGGGAATTATTGAGGGATAACAGTTACCTCGAAACGCGATTGAGAAAACAAAAATTAAAGTGCAAGTTGACTAAGAAATAAGAATAATAACAAAAGAGAATCTGCAAAGACAGCAGGGGCTGGATTAGCTCATTTGTGCTTTAAAATATCTGATGTTGCTGCCAAGCTATTGTGAGTTTTCTGTCGAATCACAGAAACAATCAACCGCAATTACCATCTTCCCTAAACATTGTAGAGAATAACGAACAGTAAACACTTTACAATGTGATAGAAAAGAATCGATGTTCACATTCCAAATGGGTGCTGTCAGTTTAGTTGGCATTTAATTACCGATATTCTTATTGAATGCTAATAAATAAATACAGCCTGGGAAAATAATGCCCCAAGAGGAAAAAAAAAAAGAAAAAAATTGTTTAAAAAAAAAAAAAACCTGAGCAGCTCTGCAAGATGTTAGAGGGGTTGCCGATTTAAGAGATTGTCGTTATTTGACTGGAGGTTGGGAAAAAAGGGAATGGAATGTTTTTTTTCCATCAATGATTCATCTACAAGAATTTCATGAAACGTCTTTAAATCTTTTTTTTTTTAAAGACTTCGGAGGTGACAGATACAATATTTTACAGACACATATAAGTTGCACAGTTGCACAGTTGCACACACCTTAACAAATAATAAATCAATGAGTGGTACTTGGGGAAGGACACAATTACGTCAACATACCAGACAATGCCATTTTTTAAATGAAAATGAGATGACTTTGATGTCTTAAAAGTGAGTGGCATGAAGGCACAAAAATTACTGTAGCATCAATACATTTTATACGATATCAGACTTAAAATTTCCATAAAAAATATATACTTGCTACTGTGCCCTCTTTATTTTACAATTTACAGCTAATGGCTAGGCACCGTTTCTCACTTTTCAAATTTGAAACATATAATACACCCCTTCTAAAAATGGATGAATCCCCATGGCATGGTAATACAATCAATCAGCTGGGTCTTCCTTGCAACATCCACTCAAACTGCAGTCAAATCATTTGTCAAGATGTGCTTGCAATGGGTGATTAAAACCATTATATTTTTGGTGTTCTCATTATAGGTTTACAAACTCCAAGTATGGCTTTAAAAAAGTGACAATCAAATTTGTTTTTGTGACCAACTTGCATCATATCAATTTTTTTAATGGAAATATAACCCAGGCATTAATTTCATTTGTATGAAAGCAGAAAAATAAGAGAAAAAGAATGGCAAAAATTTGAAATATGAGATCACTTAATCTATGTGAATCGCAAAACGCCAATTTGGTGGTGACAAATTCGTAACTCTCAACTTGTTGTGTATGAAAATGAGATAAATATAAATTTCTGTTTTTCTCCTAAGCTCCTGTTCCCTTGGGGATACTACTCAAAACATATTGTGAGTCATTCCTATTATAAAAAATACTCTAAAGAGAAAACAAAAAACATGACTAATACATTTTGTAAAATTGACATTTTAAAAGTTTTGTGTGGTCGAACAGATGGAAAAGTTGGCTGGCCCTTTGTCACAGTAACACTGAATAAACAGTTACAATGTGGATTCGGCCAATTTGAAGTGCCCATGTGTGTTGTGATTACATGTTTAATTTATTCAGATTTTTTTCTGATATACTTTCACCAGTTTGTTTCTCTGACTTTTCTGCCTTCTTTTAGAGTAGTTTACTAATAAGGTTGGATTTCCCTTTAATTCAACTACTGTATCACATCATGGATAACATTTTTAATTTTTAGCTCGTAAACAAACATGTTCCTGAGGCTGTCCTTTTTCCAAATTGTTTTTTAAAATAATGATAATATAAAAAACGGTACTTACATGTATAAAGCCCTTTAATACTGCCGGAGTATGGGCCTGGTTTTTCATCTCATGAATTATTCATATTTTGGGCAATTTGACCAATAAAAAAGGTCTTTCAAATGGTTTTCTAAAGAGAGCATCTTGACTGGGTGATTCCTACAATGACGAGAACCAAGGAAAGGTGTGTGCCATCAGAGGGAAAGGAATGCACCACAACTGAAGAAAAAGTCATGAAAACAGCAAGTCCTTAATCTGGGAATGAGTGTCCAGCTGATTGACCCTTGTCAATAAATTCAACTTTTTTTGGAATCAACGCAAATAATCTACATGTAGTAACAGAATTTTCTTTTGAATTGGGTGCAAAATTATGAAAATATTGACAAAAGATCCATAAATTGTCTCATGTTTAGACCAAAAGCTTCAGTCTCTGATATTGACGGTTGTTATGCTGAGACTTTCTGGCTCCACTGACTGCCTCTATATACATGTACATGTACATGTAGACTGAAGTACATCGTACAGGTTAGTTCTGAGAGTTCAATGGCATTTCATCTGTGATTGCCAATTTCATCATGGGCGTTAGTCCTTATTGATGTTTAACAAAGATTTTTGATGTTTAAAAAAAAAAAAAAAAATGATATATAGTCTAGTCTATATTTTGTTTCCAGAAAAAACGAGGGCAAAATTTGACATCCAATTCCAGGAAAAATCGGCTCGTGAGGGCAGAAAGGGTTACCGCATGTGTATGGCCTATGGGGAAGGTTGAAAAATGCCAGTTTTCAATTCCACATATTACAAGGCAGTTATTTCTGTCCATCTTTTGTTTTGTGTCTGTCCTGAAAAAGAATATGAACTTGCCGACAGTCACAAGGACAGAGGGCAAGGACACAAGTGGCTTGAGAAGGCTTCTAAATCCAACCCTGAGCATTACATTAGGGGCGCTGGTCTGAGAATAAGGATTGTCTGCATTAACAAGGATATTCTCTCAAACGCAGCAAATCGCATCCTAAGAAAATAAGGATCATCCGCATTTTCACAGAAGTCTTTTTTCTTTGGCGCTCTGCGGATGTACACTGTAGGCTGGTAACCGATTCAAAAAATGAATTCCGCGTAATAAAATACCCCAATTCACCCAAGGCATTAGGCCTACTTTTACGAGATGTCCATCTTCCCGCGGATTTATCTTTCATATCTTGAAAGTCTCTGTGTTGTGCTGCGTGTGACATGCATCTTGGAGCATCTTCAATATCGAATCCGTTTTTCGCATTGTCAACCAACGTGCATGCGGATGATCTTTATTTATTTTTTTGTCCGCGTTTATGGGCACGATCCTTATTCTCGGACCAACGCCCCTACTGTCGAGTGTAACCTCTTGCCAGTCTTGGCTATCGACTTGTCAATGTCATCTGTCAAATTACTAACATTTAAAAAATAAATTCTAGACCTAGATTCTAGATCTAAATCTAGTATTTAATGTCATGACTAGATCTAGACCTACGAAAAAGAATTAAGATTAAGATTAGATCTAGAATCAAATAAGATTAAGAATAAGATTCGAAGAATAACAACTTAACTTTAATAGATCTAGACTATTCATAGACTCTAGATAGACTTAACTAACTACTACTAGATCTAAGACTGGTGTTCAGATCTAGAATCAAATAAGATTAAGAATAAGATTCGAAGAATAACAACTTAACTTTAATAGATCTAGACTATTCATAGACTCTTGACTTAACTAACTTGGCACTACTAAGACTGGTGTTCCATCCATCCCGCAGTTTTAATCATTAATTACAACGATCCACAGCGGCCACACTCCCCCTCGTCCCTCCCCGCGAGCCAGGCATTAAGGAATTGATAATGCTCGACATCTCCGGAGCGGAGATCTGTCAAAATCTCTTCCTTTTTTTCACAAATATCCATGAGTATTTCACCATGTTAATAATAAAATAAGTTTTAAATTTGTAAATCTTACCTGATTAGCTTTGTTAAGCTGCTTTTTGAATCCGGCAAACGACATCTTCCTTATTTTATGGTCACTTAGATGGTCTTAAAGTTGTGGGCGTAGACGTCCCGATTCTGACTTATCTTTAGAAACGTAAATATGCGCATATGGGACATGTATAATCAAGATTTTCGTGTAGTGTCAATGAACGCACTCGACTCTCTCGCTCCCGATCTCCCACGTACGTCCTCTGTTTAAACGATACCGTATTCTCAAGGATCGATAGCCTTCGATAACTGACTGAAGTGAATGATCTTTGTAAAATACTCTCTCATTGGTCATTAGTTAATATATTCATAAAATTGACCACTAGATGCTCTTGTATTTTTTACTCAATCGCTTTCTCAAAAGAGTACTGATTGGACTATGATTTGTATATTTACTTAATTTCTCCAATTGAATCGCTTGGTTCATAGTATCTTCGGTGCCCGTGATGTAGAAAATCTCCCGCCAACTTCAAGTTGCGGGAAGCGAATACGTTTTGTATGTACATATACATAACGTACACATATAAATGAATTCTGCTGAGCTGCAGTTGTATAGAGCGAGAGAAAAAGAGAGTCAGTGTACGTACTTGACTGAGTATGATTGGTGATGTTGATATTCTCGAAGTGGATTCAAAGAAAAGATCTCTAAAATCAGGTAGGTCTAGTGGACTGAAACGTGGCTCGAATGATTTTATCAGTGAAACGGCACATTCATTATTAAAATTAAAAAGTGTAAAGTTTACGAACATGTCGAATTGACTAAAATTTTATTGACAATCGATGCAATCGTCACCATAAAATCATTCAATTCCATCATCATTAATCATCATGATGAATAGAAAGATGATGTCCATTCAGTTATTCATGTCTCATGAAGACAAGAAAGTGTCTCTATTTGTTAATATGATTCATGTTTTCAATTCGTTGTAGACTAGATCTAGAATCTAGATTGAGCTAGACTTCAGACTAAAGTCTAGTAAAGGCCTTAGTTTAGCCTAGTCTATAGCCCCCTAGTTAATTAATTCATTGCACTGATAGGCCTAGGCTACTAGAATTTACTTCTAGATCTACATGCATGTCGGTCTAGGACTAGGTGATAGGCCTAGATCTAGAACTACTGATCATGTTATCAATATCAACACAAACACAACAAATTACAATAGGGTCTAGATCTACTAGCCATGATAAATAATGACAATGTTTAATAAAGATTCTAGAATCTAGATCTAGAAGTCTAGACCTATTTGATGGCCGATTTGTCATGTTTGTTAAGGCCTAGATTCTAGGTCTAGTCTCTAGAGTCTAGAGCTAGACTTGATCTAGAGACTTGTAGATCTACTGTAGATCTAGATCTAACTTTAGAGTGAATTGTAATTGTTGACATTGTTGTTTTGGTTAATTTTATCATTCAGGAGTGAATATTTATGCCATTTTACGTTAAATTGTTGGATGTGATCGGTACTTGTAGTTGTAGGGCAGAATAAGAATCGTCTGCATGAATGAGGATCGTCTTCGTAAACGCGGAGTCGCGGACCGATTCGTCCTCAAAAATAAGGATCGTCGCATTTCCGCAGACATTTCATATTTTTGATGCATGTTGTTGATGCGAAAAAACGGATTCCGCTATGTTTTTCTTGATGCATTTTACATTGACTTTGAACAGACAACAATAGACTTTTACATGAATGTGAGCGTTAAATTCTGGGGAAGACGGACAACCCATAAAAGTAGACGGTGAACTAGGGTTATTCTTTTTTGTGTGTCGTTTACTGTGGTATTATATCTGAAAAAGGTTGGAGCCCTTGCCCCTTCGTCTTAGACTTACTGTATACTAGTACTTCCGTGCTGTAGTTTAGGCCAAATAAAAAAAAACAAAAACATGTTTATCAATCATCCTGCCTGAAAAATAGGAAGGAGGACTCGGAAGGCCTTTTTTAACCTTCAAAATGGTCGCTGACTGTCGAGTGTCTAGCTATTTTTCAAAATGGCTGCTAGCTTTTTTTTTTTTTTTAACTTCAGGAAAAGATCATTTCACCCGCTTCTTTTTTTGAGGCCATCTGCTTTTTTTCTACTGTTAAAAAAAGTAAAATGATTTTTTCTGAATTAAATGCTGACGGCAATCTCGAACAATAGCCCAACTGGCTGGACCTTAGGAGAAAATGTTTCGAGCGGCCATTTTGAAAAGAAAAAAAAAGGGCCTCCTACTCCTATTTTTCAGAAAGGCAGGAAGCTAAACTTTTTTTTAAACGGCCTAATTATCAGAGTTCACACCTTCCTAAACTGTTGTGCAAAGAATTGAAGAAAAACTAATCAGTTGTAAGTTGATTAACATGAATCATGGTGATCGTACTTAGGTCTGGCCATCTTGGATATAAATGAACGCAAGGGAAAAGGACAAAAGGTTTTCTTTTAAAGGCGCATAATTCAGCTTGTTACATAAGAAACGGTGTTGACAGAGCAAATAAAGGCATGGAAAGTGACCTACATGTAGATCTATAGGAGAAGACTTGTTGGATATTCCTGTTTTTTGCAGTTTCTTTTCTGGTCTGGTTCTGGGTACAAAAGGGTACATAAAAAAACATTTAAAATTTCTGGTTGGGTTACTTTCCAGTCCAGGCTTTTCTCTGTAACTTCCCAGCACTAAGGTGATTAGTTCTCGAACCTACTGAGATGTCATATCAGACACATTCTTTTTTAGTTTTCTTAAGGGATTAAACATACCGTCTCTCCTTTGCACCAAAAGTTAGACCCTACTCCTTTAGTATGAAATCAAATTTTATCTCAAAATGCTAATGGGGTCACATTGTAGTACATGTACAGTTGTAAAAGGCTCGTGCTTGAATATCATTTCCATTTTTGTACTGATTCAGCATCAAAACAGCTGACAAGTTTGGCCAACTTTCATTTACCCCAATCAATGGGAATGTTAAAGATACATACTTTTTTTATTTTCTTATTTTTTTACTTTGTTTTTACTAACACCTGAACTTGTCATGCTTCTTTTAATACCGAAATCAAACTTTGTTGTGCTTCATTTTATGACAGGAACCATGACAGACGTAAACAACGCAGAGATCATCAGTCCACCAGCCAAGCGAATGAAGCAAGGTCAGTCTACCCTTTTCAGTTTGAATTCCTTACATTTCCTCTCTTTCCCCTTAACATGGAGTGAACTATAGGCGTGTCTGCACTATCTCAAGATTGCCAAATATCCAGCTATTTTGAACTTTCCCTATCGCAAGCTATCAGCTATTTGCGTCTTCACTAGACCGATACGCTCATCACCAACTAGCTCAAAAAATAATCTCGAGATTGACGCATGCGCACTTCAGCGACCAACTGTACGACCAGTGTGCAGATATAAGATTTTACCCGCTCTGTGAAACGTAAACAAGTACCGGCTGGGCTGTGCTAGCTGAGCGGTATGTATAGATCGCATGTGCGTGAGCTAGTACAACTAGTAAACACCGAAAACCGGAAATCGTTGTGCATGATGGGATCAGGATATTTGACTCCGTACTTCGGTCTAATGAAGACGGTCGCAAACTATCCTGATAGATGGGAAATAGTGGGATATTTTGCAAACTAGACTGAGATATCTTGGGATATTATCCCGACCAACTATCCAGCTCAATTGCTACTTCGTTCTAATGAAGACGCAATTAGCTGGATAGTTTGCGATCGGGATAGTTCAAATGGCTGGATATTTGGCAATCTCGAGATAGTGAAGACGGGCCTTATGTGATTTTATTTAATGTACCATTAATTCGGAGGTAAACAGCCAATACTATTTTTCTCTTATTGGAGACTCTTTTTCTACTTGCCTTGGCCTTGGAAGACTCTCTCTATTCTCATGTCAGGGACCTTTATTTTGTTAAAGGCTTGCAATAAAAGTGCAGATTTAAGTAGACCTCTGGCTTTAGACTTAGGACCAGAAGGCATCACAAAAAGTCTTCTGCATAGAGAAATTTGTCTAGAAATCTATTTAATGATTGTTATTCACTTGATTTGTTGCACTTTTGAATACAAGTAAGTTATCCTAATGTAAAGACAAAGAAGGTCAATATCAAATTTTTTCGTTATTTTTCTGTTTTACAGCTCGGCTTCCATTCCTTGTCCTCACAAATAAGCCAAATCTTTCTTCAACTCCATCACCTCAAATCACCAAGAAGCCCAAGTTGGCAGAAAAGTCTGGCTCAGGAAAAGTGAAACATGTCGATAAAATTACAACTCCTATCAAGAAAGCCGACACACCGCAGGGGAAGAAGCCAGGTACAATGAAGGCACGGAAGATAGGCTTCAGCAGCGAGGTAGCAGGTAAACCCTGTGCTCCTCCTGAACCAGAGGTCAGTTCAAGCTCGGAGGATACCAAACCCTCGGAGAAGGAATGCGATTCCACAGTAACCGTGGCGAGCAGTGATTGCACCTCGACTGCTGCATCTTCCAAAAAAATCCCCAAGTCGGCATCCTTGGATCGTTTTGTGCAGAGTACACAGCAGCCTCATGTCTCGACCTCTGCCATCATCGACCTCACCGATGCCGATGATGAAATGGAGGATGATGACGACTTTGAACCTCCCAAATCTGCGACCAAGAAGAGCAAGGCTGAAAAGAGGAAACGTGAGAGTCCTACCCAAAGTTCTACCCAAAGTCTTACTGATACCAGCGCCAAGACCCCTGAAGTACCACAAGAGGATGATACAGCCATTAATACCAGTGTGTCTTCAATATCTTCCCTTGAGGAAGCCTCTTCTGATGAGGAAAGCTGTAAGGAGGGTGGTAACCATAGCAGCAGTTCTGAGAAGGATAACAAAGACATATTGATGGAGGCTGTTGAGAAAGTCTTGAAAGAGGAGGAAAAGGAGTCCACTAAAATGCCCCTGCAACCTGTTACCCCATCAAATGCTTTGAAGCCTATCAAGCAGGTAAATATAGATTGTAGTCAGCCATAAATTGCAGTGAATCCTGTCTATATCATGAACATCTGTAGATGGCACTAGTCTTTATAGGGACTAGGCAGGTGGTCTTTACAGTGCGCATACAGGTTCCTGTAATGCTTTACTAATGAGACGCTGTTCAATGGTAGCAGAAAGTAATCTGTGCTTTCCATATAGTTGGCCAGTAAAGCAGGGTTCACTGTCCAAAGTTTGCATTTTCTGACTTTGGTAAAAGTATCACTGCAACTCTTGCTCTAAACAAATCTGTTAACATGCCAAATCTTACAAGAGAATTGAATACATCTTGTGCAGTTCAATCCAAACCGAAGTTCATGTTAAAGAGATAATTTTAAGGAAAATGTCTCAAGCCAGGAAATCAAGCTGTATAATTTTTTTGAGGTCATTTGCCCCTGACGTCCTGTTTGTGTGAATCACATGTAAAGCAAAAATGAAATATTAATGGTCCTGAGATTGTTAAGTGACTTCCCTTACCCATCTTGGTCATTTTGTGTCCTTTTTCTTCTCATAGACACCAATGTCGGCCAAGGCCCTGCAGAGACTCAAGGAACAAGAAGAAAGGAAGGAGGAAAAGCAGAAGCTACGTGAGGATAAGAAACGCAAATTGGAGGAGGAGAACGAGATGAAGAAACGGCAGAAGCTGGAGCAGAAGCAAGCCAAGGAAGAGGAGAAAGAAGCCCAGAGGAGAGAGAAAGCAGAGGAGAAGAAGAGGAAGGAGATGGAGAAGCAGCTGAAGAAGGAGAAAGAGGAGCAGGAGAGACTGGAGAAGAAGAAAGCCAAGGAGGAAGAGCGCCTGAAGAAACAAGAGGAGATAGAGTGAGTTTTAACAACTTTGCTTTCTGCATATACATTGGGTATTAAACTGTGCATGATTAATTAGTATTTATGATTTCCGGTAACCCATGTCATATATGCTGATACTCCTTTCATTTTGTTATGTTTAAGGCATGTGTCTAGAAAAGGAGTCTAGCTGGGTTAAGAAAGTACAAGCGAACTTGTCCAACTTTTAAAGTT
This sequence comes from Hemicentrotus pulcherrimus, assembly GCA_003118195.1. Classification (NCBI taxonomy): domain Eukaryota; kingdom Metazoa; phylum Echinodermata; class Echinoidea; order Camarodonta; family Strongylocentrotidae; genus Hemicentrotus; species Hemicentrotus pulcherrimus. Next base: position 89,859 of record BEXV01000866.1, on the reverse strand, counting down.
GTATGAGCTTCAGGGATTACCTCATCAAGTATCAAGTATAAGGTATGACTCTTTGTTTAAAGACGTGAATTTGAAGTATTACACAAAGTTACAGTTAAAAACATGATATTCTTTCCCTTATTTTCTCACAGAGCCAAGCAGGAGGAGAAAAAGAAGAAGCAAGAGGAGCGAATCAAGCAGGAAGAGGAGAAAAAACAGAAGGAAGCCGCTGAGGTAAGTGTAGGCATGATGATTTTACTAGATGTAATCAATGTATAAATTGTTCATTCCCCAAAATGCCAATCTGACACTTTACTGCATGTCATACTAATTTATAGTTTGGATGAGCCCCAAGAACTGTGTACCGTAAATGTCTGTGTATAAGACGCACCCGTGCATATGACGCACCCCGACTTTTGAGATTAAAAAAAAAAAATATATATAATTGATGGCAGGTTTGAACCCAGGCCCATGCAAACATGAATATCCACCCATGGCCAGCGCCTTAGACCGCGCGACTATCGAGCACCTATGCCAAACCAGGAAGTTTTTAGGAGTGTAATACATTGGAATGGATTCAAATGGCAACTTCGCATGCTGGATACGGCCTTTTCGTTTACTTTTGCAATGTATTGGCACAAATTACTTCATTTAGATCTAAATCTGTCCCATATATTGCCAAAAAGTAAAGAAGGGACATGAAAGATTGTTTCTTATTAAGCTAGCAGGTTGCCCCTGTGTATTCAGCTGCATGATACAGGTGAGTGAGCTGAAGACACGGGAGTGCTTCGGCCGGCAAAGTGCTTTGCGAAGGGCATAATTTATCGAGACTGAAAAAAAAAATAAAAATCAAAATCTCTTCCCTTCAAATTAGGAACGTAGTTTTACTTCATATAGTAGATTCTATTCTTTGTTTTCATTATGAAATTCATGTTAAGACACAGAGATTTTTGAAAACCAGTAAAAAGTTGCATTTTGAGGACTCAAAATATTCTGTACCTGTGTATAGGACGCACCCCGACTTTTGGATTTTCCCGACGGTAAAAAAAGTGCGTCTTATACACGGAGATTTACGGTATACAATTTCTGTGAGTTTAGTTGATAGATGGCAATTAAGGTTCAAGCAAAAGAAAGCTCCTGTGATTTTATTTTCTCCTCTAGTTATTGGATGTATTATTAAAATAATTATGTTCCAGACCTGGCACATCAATACAGGTACCTGTATAATGTCAGTATGCAGCAGATTCTTGTAAAACTAAGGTTCAGATTTGCGTCTGGGATTTAAAAAAAAAAAAAGATTGAGATAGCAGTGCGGGGAGTTATCTCTGAAGAAATATCCTAGCCTAGCGCCCGATATCTATGGATGTGTTGCCCTTTTTGGTTTTAGATTGTTTTACTGAAATTCATCAGAAGTCATGGATGGCACGTAAAAATATTTTGTCTTTCTTTTTTCCCCAGAACTTTCGAAGTAAGCAAAATAGTCTCAACCATACAAGAGTTTCTCTAATGTCTAGACTCAATCAGTTATTTCATGTTACATTTTCCTTTTTTATTTTTTATTCCTCAGATGGCAAATAAATTGAGTGTTTAAAAGCTTCTTCCTTGTAGTATGTAAAATTCTCTCTCTTTATTTACTTTTCATATCCAGCTTTCAAAGAAATCAAAGCAGTCTCAAGTCTTCAAAAGCTTCTTCAGCGTCCAAGCTCAAGCTCCGGTCAAGAAGCCGGAGGTCAAGGGTTGGTTTGCCCCCTTTGAGGTCAAGTCAGACCAGGTCCTGGCACCGTGCCGACGAGTAGATCCAAAGGATCTGGACCTGCAGCAGGTCAACAAACATCTTGAGGCCCCAGTGAGTAATCAGTCAATCAGTTCACCCGTAGCACAGTTCTCAGTACTCTGAAGGTCTAAATCAAATCACTGTTTACTCTTGAATTTGGCAGCAGTTATTCTTTATTTTCCACTCTTACATGTACATATTTAAAAAAAAAAAAGGTATATTATATGAACCAACGTGAATGAAAATTTCTAATTTCAACGAAAATGTGACTATTTGTACACAAAAGTAATGAGTATGAATTTCACACCGCCTTGTCATTTTAGAAACTTTAATGATTATGTACAATTGTTCTTATTCATGAACTGCACAATTTACTGCCTTAGAAATGGATTCCAAATTTATGGGTGTATTTTCTGCTCATGTTAAAGCTCTATTTCCTAGAATTATTGATCACGAAATAAATGTCAATTAAATATGACACTGAATTGATATGGGTTGGGAAGAAATATTAACCTGAGAGAGACAGAGGAAATCTTGTAAAGGATAAGAAAGACATGACATTTTGATTTGTATGATTGAATCTATATTATTTATATTCTTCCTTTTTGAAATTCTAACCATTGATTTGTTTTCATACTGATTCTAGTCAAGTGGCAGCTTGTACCTAGATGAGCTGAAATCTGGAAAGTTCAAACCACGCAAAGATGTCCGCACTCCTGGGCCTGCAAGATCCGCACCAGAAAGGTAAGGAATTCTTTCCATGTACTAGATAAATGTTAGTCCCTATCAAACTGTTTTCTCTGCTTATATTTGGCATTATATATACCTCTCTTCAGTATGTTGAATAAATCTAGTCATCTGATTGGTCGAAATTGGAGTCGTGATTTTAGCCATGCCCGCCTAACAGTCAATATTTAATGAGAAAGATGCCCGGGTAGCAGGCGCATAAAATAATACATTTTGCTTAATAAATCCCCATTGGTTTACGTGTAAAATTTTTTTTGGTGCGAGCGCGGATACCATACAGTCCAGTCAGTGTGTGTGCGATTCCCAAATGATCGTATTACATTCAGGCAACTTTCCAGCGAAGATTTAAAGACAGTGTCTAAGATTTTCTGTGATGTTTTAACCAATCTTTACTCATGAAAAGGATAAGGTAAAAATTGTTTGTAGATTTTTTTGTGTGAATTCTGTATATAAAAGATATGGACTGCTTTAATATTTGAGGCATAGCTGTTTCTATACTGGCTCTCCTGCTATGAACCCTATACAAATGGTGATGCCTCTCATTAGTAGTCAATATATCTATCCTATCACAGACGCAAATTGCATGTAACAGAAATGTTCAAATTTGCTCCAAGGAAATATCTTTATCAACCAAGTACATGTTTTTCAAAAAATGTTTTTAGGCACATAATCCATCCTCCAAAATGAACATCTTTTTCCCTGACTGTTCCAGTAGTATGGACGTTGATGCACCATCCATACCAGACGACGTTCCAACGTCCAAGAAGAAGAAGAAGCAGCCTGAAGGACCCAAGAAGCCTGATGGACTCAAGATGAAAATGCTGCAGTTCCATGAGAACCATCGACCTGCCTACTACGGGACATGGCAGAAAGAGACGTCAGTCGTCGCAGGACGCACTCCCTTTAAGAAGGATACGGTGAGAGGATATAAGAGCCCTTGGTGTTATTGGCAAAGCGTAAAGAGTTTATATCCCCACGCACTACTTGTGCCCTCTATTTAGCAAACAATGCCTAATCGTGGCCTCTTGGTCCCCCATGATCCCCTTTTTCTTATATTGATTGAGAGCTGATTTGATGAGATAACCACCTGTCAGTGACATTGCAGGGAGGTCTTATTCCCCCCCGCCCCCTGGCCTAACTAGTACAGACGGGTTTAAGCTTCCACATGACAGAACTGCCAATTAGCAGGATCTCAGGCTTGTTACAAGTGCTGATTGGCACAAACAACAAGGATCAGTTATTCAAAGAATTGTACTGTGCATCTCAAGAACTTGATACTTTTTTTAACCCATTTCCATTTTCCAGTCTCGATTACAACATAAAAGCCCTTTATAACGTGTGTTTAGTATTGGTAGCTTCATGTCCCCCACTAAACTCAGGAAGTGAAAAATAATTCATCAGTACAAATACCCCTTCAGTAATACAATGTGGTACCGGAACTGTGTGTGAGTGATGCACATAAACAGTGAAGAAAAAGACAAATGAATGGCTAATTTCCCCCTTACAAGGGTACTGAAGATTGCAACACTATCACCATGCAAATTTGCTTTTGTTCTCCCAATCTACATTGTAACCCTCCTCGGATGCCAAAGGGCCGTATTTCACTCAAAACTAAAGTCATCATGAGAAGCACAATTTTGAATATTTGTATAGGTTTAGAACATGACATGTAAATGAGTCTTCAGTGAATGTAACTTAAGAAGTTTTTTTGCGATCTATTCATCTTTGTTCTAGGATGCCTTTGACTATGAGGTTGACAGTGATGATGAATGGGAGGAGCCAGGAGAAAGCTTGTCGAATTCAGAGGTAATGTATTTTCTATTTTCTTTGTTCTGTCTTTCAACCTGTCGAGGGGGGGGGGGGTGTTTCACAAAGAACTTAACTTAACTAGTTGGACTTCAAAATTATAGAGAGCCATTTTTAGTCTTCAAATAAAATATATTCAAAAGCAAAGATTCAAGTAGTTTAGACTTTTCATAAATTCCACATCAAGAACTCCTTGATAATAGCAAATATGAATGATTTGAATCAACATTTTATGCATTTTAAAATAACTTTTACAAAATATTTTTGAAGATGCTAACAACTTAGAGATGTGTTTAGAATTACACTTAAAGCAGAGATATGATGATAGGGAAGCTGAAGACTGTTACATTGAAGGGAAAAGGAGTAAGTTAGCTATCATGTCACCAATTAAGATGATGTTTACATCGCTTTAATTTCTTAATTTCATGAACTCTACTTGGACTGCACGAATTCAAGAACATTGCAGACCATTTTCATGCTATGTGGAGACAGTTTCCTGTTTCTTTCCAAATGAATGTGTTGCCAGTTTACCAGTGGCACAAAGATGTCCTCCCATCCCATTTCCATCTTGAAGTTTCACCCACAATGTTTAGTATATTTTGCCACACTCGACCCATGTGAGGTTAATGGGTGGGTACCTGGCAGGAATTAATTCCTTGAAATGTTGGAGCGCTGTAATGGCAGCTAGGCTAAAGCCGGGATAATAATTAATGCGCCTCGGAATAGAATTTCTAGGTAGACGGCGCTATAGAAATGCCTATAATAATTATTAATGTCTATAATTATTATTAATTAATGCCTATAATTATTATTAATTATCATTATATTTTGTATGTAACATTTATTTGTTGGTTTTCTTCTACTAGGGTGAAGATGAGGATGGAGATGCCGATAGTGATGATGAGGAAGAAGATGGATTCTTTGTTCCTCATGGTTACCTCTCAGCCGGTGAAGGAGGGGAGGATGACGTGAGTTCCCTTTCAATTGTGACAGCCATGTTCCCTTTTACAAGCAAATTCAAAGTTGTTCTTGGCAAGAGTGCGGCTCATTGTTTCACTCAAGTCAAGATTTTTGTAATTTGTTTTTTCTTCCTATTTTATATATTTTCAGATTTTCCCAAATTTTGTAATTGTTAAGTGAAAGGAGATTTTTTTTTAATATATATAATTTTTGTTTTATCTTTATAGTCAGATATTAAAAGCAAACAACACATTGTACAATTATCATTGAAATAGAGAAGGAGGAAGATTAACCAGCAAATGATTGTCTGGAGGCACCAAAGCCAGGGAGAGTTCCTTTAAAATGGAGATTTCTTTCATGTGAAACCAAAATTTAAAGCCCCACTGCACTACTTCTAGCTACTTATGGCCTCTAGCAAACAATGCCTAATCGGTGACCATTGGTCATTGGTCCCCCATGATCCCCCTTTTTGTTATGTTTATTGTGAGCTGACTTGATGAGATAACCACCTGTCAGTGACCATGGGGGGAGGTCTAATCTCTCCTGGCCAAACTAGTACAGACAGGCTTCAAAGGATTATTTAATTACCAGTATTTCCCATTAACCAGGTATTCCTTCACATTTATCACCAGGAGGATACGGACAATCTCAAAGCTCGGCAGGCGGCAAAGGCCAAGGCGTGGGACAACGAAATCAAACGACGCTGTGAGGCGCTCAAACCCATGATCATCACCTTCATCCAGGTGGCATCGACCAACAAAACCCGTCAGGATGAGAGGAAGAAGCTTGAGGCGTACCAGGCCATGCCTCTCACCAACCTGCCCATCGCGACTAGCTTCACCAAGCGAGAGAAAGCCAAGGGCAAGGAGGAGAGCACCAACTCTATGGAGGGAGAGGGTGGTGCTGCTGGAACCCAGAGGCTCGGTGGTCGCATGGGCAACAAGTTGAAGCCAGTCCCTGAAGAAGGTAAGAACAGATGTATTATAGTGAGGCCTAAAAAAAAAGATGTTGTATTGCCCTTTTGGTGCCAAAACATGGGTCGGTCAGTCGGAAATCTTAAAGAAAACAAAAACTTTTGTTAGATAAAAATAATTCTTTGGGCTGATTTTTCAGTTTTTAATGCTTTAATACATTTTTTTCTAAAAAATACAGTGGAAAAAAGCAGACTGTAGATTTCAAGATTTTTGTGCATGGTCGCAAGGGCAATACACCATCTTTTTATTTTTAGGCCCGATGAAGAATCTGTGTACTTGCATCTATTCTACATCTCTCCAAATTGGCAAGGCAAGTGATTGGAAGAAAGAGCATGAACTCACTTTTGTTTTGTGGAGAGCTTTTATTTGTAAGACTAAAACATGCTCAAAGGCCAATAATTCTTTTTTTTTGTCAATTTGATGCAAATAGTTCTTAGGAGTACAGAACATTGTCAGGTTAATCTTGTTGTTTAGCTATGAATCTTTTATGTTCTTCATATATTTGAGTATTGCAGTAATAAGGCTTAATTCTGTTTCAAACATATTTGTTTCACTTCCAGCTATGCCAGAACTGATGCATCTAGTACATGGTAACATGGCAGGGATCAAGTCACTGATCCGTGAATTCAGGGACTACTGGCGCCGTAAGCAGCACCGCCTGGAGACATCCAGCCCCGGAACGCCTGCTGCTGCTTCTCCTGATGGTTCATCATCTCCTGCTGCAGGAGACCTTTCACTGGCTGCCAGAGAGTCTCCAGTAGGAGGAGAAGCAGGATCTGCATTGACTCCAGGACAGGATACTAGTCCTAGTCCTGTTCCTGGATCCACTGGTACTCCATCGCCACAGTACCTAGACCACATTGGGCATGTCATATCTAAACGACAGCTGGACCTCAAGATAAATTACATTGCTGTGAGGGAGAGGCGTCCACAGCATTTCAAGCGCATCTGCTGGTACGTGCACGACCGCTTCCTTGAGAAATACAAACTGACCGATCTGCCTGTTCCCACTGCTTGGGTGAATGGTGTAGGGATGAGAGACGGACAGTCATCACCACTGCCACCAACCAACATAGCAGCTAGGCCAGCTGCAGCTCTACCCAAGCCTGTAGTGAGTAAACCTGTAGCGGCAAAGGCACCTAATCTGCCTGAAGGTGGTACTGTCAGTAGCTTGCTTAAGGCATCAAAGGAACATCGGGCAGCTCTGGCGAAGCAGCAGCATATCTTCATCCCGTCTAACACAATGCCTTCGGCTTTCAACAATGTGGTTGGTGTGTCAAGTGCCTCGGGTACCTTGCACCTTCCTGGGGCCACCCAGTTCCAGAGCACCCCTTCCATTAGCTACATTCCGCAGGGTAGTGCCCTCTTGCAGCCTGGACTTGCACCCTTTCAGGTAATGCCAATCCAGATGCAGCAAGCTATCAACCCAGCAGCTTTCAACATGAGTAACCTCCTGCAACAGGCTGCAGCCTCCAGTCTTCTGGCAAACATGCATCATACATCGGCACTTGGCAACACCCTTGCCCAACCATCCACCACCTTTGTCCAACCACCTAACACCAATGTCCTAATCAACACTAGTGTTACCCCACAGAATATGCCAGGGGTTGCACAGAACAATATACGACAAAACCTTACTAGTGTGAAGCAGAAGCACTCTGCACCCATCTTAAAACCGAACATCAGATCTCCTCCACCAGGAGGCGTAAAACTAAACAGCTCTGCAGGTGGGTCCCCTGGAAGTGTGCCCTCTCTGCCATCTGTAAAGAAGGTTTCCCCACAACGTCTCAATTCAGCTATTGCCAAGCTCTACGAGTCCAATAACTTGTTAGAGAGCAAGGAGAAAACAAGCCCGGCTCCTGTCAAGAAAACCAAAACCCTCGCTAGCTTCTTCAGTGTCCAGAACCGCAAGAAATCCGACAACAAACCCCAAGAAACTCCCTCAGAAACTCTGAAATCCTGAAGAAACAGTCCCTGTCCCCCCTTTCCTATCATGTTTGATACTGTAACATGTTGTTCCTGTGTTTCTAGTACATGTATGTTCATGATTTTAGCAAGCAGATAGATAGAACATACCTGTTGGTGCTTCTTTTTGTACATGCCGTCTTAAGAGAGGTAGAAGGGCGTTGACTCTATGTGAAAGTACTTTGCTAGAGCCCTTCTGGCTCTCAATGGATGTTATCCATTTTCATTATAATTGAAAATAATTCCTGTTGTTGTTCCTGTATTTCTAGTACATGTATGTTCATGATTTTAGCAAGCAGATAGATAGAACATACCTGTTGGTGCTTAGAATGTCCTTTTTGTACATGCTGTCTTCAGAGAGGTAGAAGGGCGTTGACTCTGTGAAAGTACTTTGCTAGAGCCCTTCTGGCTCTCAATGGACGATATCCATTTTCATTATAATTGAAAATGATTCCCTTCCCCTAGCCCCTGTTTATCAGTTCTGTTTTGGTTTAACTTTTGTTCCTAGTATGCTTAGTGTATTGTGTTATGTTATGAATACATTTGCTATTCTCTTTAAATAAGTTCTGTTACTATATTATGTTGGCTTGTTTTTTTTTATATTAGATTTCATTTGTTTGTGTCTTCTTGAGTATTAGACTGTAAAATGTTTGCATTTTTCTCTTAATTCTATCGGTATGGCGTTTATACTTCTTACTCGCTCCATTTGTCCCTCTAAATTTTAAACTTTATTCTCTTTCTCTCTTGTTTACCCAAACATATCATATATAAACCCATATAATATATTCTTTTTTTAAAGAAGATTATATATTCTGAGTCTGTTATGTCTGTCATGGTCCTCCATTTTGTACGTTCAAATAATACTTTTTACCACATTGGGAAGTTTCTCTCTCTCTCTCTCTCTCTCATGATAGAAAATAACCAGATTTAACAAGACCTTTGGTTTCATAGAGCATAGTTTATTCAATATCTTCTACAAATATTTATTGCCTACAAGTTTAAACAAAAGATTTATTTGAATGTAAAGTACTCTTTTTTTTGGCAGCTCAAGGTATGTCTATATGAAATACAAGTTATTCATATTCATTAAAGGGAGTTTCTGGATGCTTAAGAACGAAATATAGCTGTCACTTTTTGATTTAACGAAAAAAATATGAATCAAAAAGCACTAAACATCATCATAAATATTTGTAATTTATGATATTGTCCAATGCGAGTGACAAAACTGTCTGTGACCTTCAATTTACTGTTGGGGGAAAACACATCTGTCCAGAGACAAACCATTTCACAGAGCTTATGTTCGTAACCTTTTCATACTTGCGTCTTGTATTTTTAAGAGTTTATTTCTCTATCTCTGCTTCCAGGACGTGATATGAAATAATGTGCATTACATGAGAAAAGACTGGAAAAATAAAGTAATGAACTGAATTCTGAATACGCAATATAGTACGATTACCCGATTGACTATAATCAGCTAGTAAATCAATTGAACTATTCAGATGGTGCCATATTTTAAATCCATTTGAATTTGTTGTATTTCTAATATAATATGCCATTACCTCTGAGTAGGAACATGTATAAAAATAATGATCATAATAAATACATGTATATACATTATTTTTTTTTGAATTTTGTTTAGAAGGCAGCTCATTAATTCTCCCCTTTTCACACTGTACACATCAGCAATGTAAAAGTAGGACTCTGTGTGACAGAGCATCGACATATCAAATGGGCTTTCTTTTACACAGAAGACGAATCTTTTGAAGAAGTTGGTTAAAGGAAGGAAAGGTGACAATAGTAGATCCGAAACAGAATTACTGAATATAATGTGTAATTGTTGACATTTCTAAGAGGTGAAATGCTGCAAAACAAAGTAAGAGCCCTTTAAGGTCCGGGGTTGGCTAGTATCCGAGCTACATGTATGCCTGGCTGGATGGTACACAAATGAACAGATTCCTATAGTATGAAAATATTACACTATATGGAAGTGTAATTAATATTGAATAGTATGTTTATGTAGAACATAATATGCACAAAGAAGATGACAAATAAATTCTGATCCGTTTCTTGTGGAAATATTTTTGATGGTTTTCTTTTTTTCTTCATTCTGATGAGTGTGCATGAGTGCAGCTGATATGCAAGATATGGGAGACAGTTAATATGGTGCTGCTGATGGAAGATGACAATTTTGATGATAATCTTTTTATATTAAAGTTGAGCCAGAATAGTTCACAGATTTCTCTCATTAGCAAAATGACACACCATTCAGTTGTAGTGCCCCTTAAAGGGTCAATTATCAGAGGTAAAAAAGGGAATTTATGATGAAAGGAAAATGAACATTTGCCAAAGTAAAGTAAAAGCCCCTTTTAAAGGGGCACTTATCTGCAATAAAAAGGGCACATTTTGAGGGTACTTGAGAATACACAAAACACTTTATTAATTTTAAATTTGACCGTAAACAAGCATTAGAAAACAAGCATCCTTTTATTTCCATAATTTCAACAATATCATTTCAGCAGCTGAACACATCGCAACTACATTGTACTTTCGAAACGTCAACTGGACGACGATAAATATGATGAATTTCTTATTATTTATCCTTTTCTCATCCTGTACTGTTCTACAAATCCAAAATATCAAAGCTTGTATTGAGAAAATGAGGATATCATCTTTCTGGGCTCACTAAAACCAAATACATTTAGATCGAAAGTAACACTGAATATATGCATACAGCATCGATGGTGTGCAGCCCCTTTAGATCGAAAGTAACACTGAATATATCCATACAGCATCGATGGTGGACAGCCCCTTTACAGGAATTCATCATTGGCATGATATCTCAGCACACCAAGCGATCCTACTCGCAATTCATAATCATTCGTCTATGGCAGCATAAAATATTGATGTACTCCTGGTGTCTGTCATACTTTGCTGTATAATTTTGTTTATTAGGGTTCGGCCCTGGTATCAGGGGAGGGGCATCGATTTACTATGATAATACAAAATAACAAGCCCATTATGCTTTTTTTTCTTTCTTTTTCTTCTTTGTTGCTGTTGTTGTTCATGTGTTGCTAGTTTTGATCATACAGGCACGTGCCCATCCCACATTATCTCCGCCATTGCATCTTGCTATCTTCTCTCTCCTCATACTCGGTCAGATGAATATATAAGGCTCTTTATATTTTCCTGCTTCATAATTCCACGTCGCCTCAACTCCTTCAAGACACTATTTCAGTTTTCATCCTTTGCTCCATCCACTTCACATAAGGCATACTTATGCCCAAAATATAATAATCTCTATATAAACTCCAGTCAAAACTCTGTTCTAAACAGGCACTGATCATTGGGAAAATATCTTGAATCCTTTGTTGAAGAATTTGAAACTCGAAACCGTCCTTTTCGGTACAACGCGTGGCGCCTTAGGCGCGGTCATCTTTGTCCTGGCACCGTGGTGCCCATGCGCGTTTGCGTTTGCGCTTCCAGTGTCTGTTGCGGTAACTGATTTCTCCTCGATGAAGAGCGGTTTGAGAGGCACGTGTCGTTCGGCTTCTCGCCGGATCTCGCGGACAGTCTCGTGAAAAACGTGTTCGACATCCTCGTAATCCCCGGCAGACGAGACTTCGTGGTAGGTGCAGGCGTACTGCGTTGCCAGGGCACTTCCATCCAGTTTGCTGACTTGCCTGTATAAAGGAGAACAGGAAGAGTGAATGACCATTAGCGGATTTTTGAATAGACATGTTTTTATAAAATCACATGAAGTTTTTGCTTTTACTTTATACCATTAAATATACACCCATTTGCAGAGACGAATCTAGGATACTGCGAAGGGGACATTTAATTTATAATATTACATACTATTCGATCAAGTTTTTCTTGTTCTAAAGCCTAGGCCCTATATGAGGGGGTTAGGTGAGCTTAGGCAGTTTTTCACCCCCTTTGTTTCGCCACAGAAAATGTGTATCATTAGAAAATACATGTATTACACATTACTGATTTCGATATCACCTTTTTTTCAAAGAGGATGCAACAATAATATAAATATGCTAATAGTTACTTTTCATCGGATTAAAAAAATAGTTACTGTCTATGCTGTTATGTTAAATAAAAATATCATAATTATGCAACAACTTTTTCTTGAACGAAAAGCAAAGCAAAACAAAACAAACCATTGTTTATTATGAGGAACCCAAATACTTTGTATATTATGTTTAAACATGTTTTTACTTATTGTTTATTGCTGTTATGGATTTATGTTCAAAGTTTTCTTATTAATATTATTATCATATATTCAACAAATATGTTTATATTTGTTGAACTATAATGTACCTCATTATATCAAACATGGCCTCATGGAATATCACCATTATTGGTAATAATGAGTCACCCTGTCTAAATATCAGAAATAAATGAATGAATAAATAAATAAATAAATGACTATATAAGGCATTTATGGGTGCAATATTGCTCCCATCAACACCGATCAATGCGTGCAACTTTAACCCATCCAAAGAGGCTTGCGGGTGTAGCATTAGGCAAAGATTTAAAGGACAAGTCCACTCGAAAAATAACTTACTTTCAATAAAAGCAGAAAAATACAACAAACCAATTTAAAAAAATTTGAGCAAAATCGGACAACTAATAAGAAAGTTATGAATTTTTGAAAAAGTATGTAAAACTATGGAACAATGAGATTCACAACACAAATTGCCAAGATGGTTATCAGTTTGTGACGTCATGTCCTCACAACTTATCAATTGCTTTATATAGTTTAATCCCATTAATTTCCCTTTTTATCCCCCAAAACTTGATTTCCCCATGCCTTTGCCCAGGTTATATGATTTGTTTCATATTGCGTGCATGACATTTCCCAAACACTTTTTATGAATTTCGAAGAATTGATACTATTGTCTGAATATTGATTTTCATAATTATTGATTTTTAT